>VWZD01000580.1:215339-397826 GCA_013396695.1 Sakesphorus luctuosus | reverse complement strand
TCCAACACAACAAAATGTACTTTATTATACAGAGAGAAAAATATCCTGTGAACCAGGCAGCACAGAACTTACACTACCTGATTAGTAACAAAGCCAATATTTATCACCTACTTCTGCTCATTTCAGTTTTTACATTTTATTCTTTCCCTGTTGTTTCATATTTATAATCTGCACTTCATAACTAAATAGCTTAATGTGGTTTACCTCTGAAAAAAACAGTCCTAACTAGATGGTCTAGACATAATCTTAATTACCAAAATGCTATCCCATGTCTGAAATGCTTTTATGCAGTTACTGTTGCTATTTTCTTCCAGAAGCATTTCAATTAAGCAAGTAATCTGTATTAACTTATTGTCTACACATTTTAATGTAATATACCTTATTTTCAGCATCATTCATCCCTGAAGAGATGTTTCTATTTATTTTGGTAGTCTAAATGTTCTTTATTTCAGCCAGAGATTCTTTTTTCATTATACCTCACACACACCTAATTATTAAATGCACTTTGTTGGGACCACAATTTTGGAATAAAGCCTGATACATAGTTTTAACATGAAATACATGACCATCTCTATTCTGCTTTAATCCATAATAGATTTTCTCCAGTAAAAATGCATTATAACTCCATATTGATCTATGAATGATCTATGCAATTCCAATGGCCCTACTATTTTTCATGTTGATCATAGGAAAAAAAATACTTATTAACATCTTAATCTGGGTTTTTTCACTAAAAAAGGATGCAGGTCTTAAGGACAACTACATTAGTTCTGTCTATGGCAACATTCTTCTGTTTAAATCATTACAGATAAATTTGATAACACAAACCTAATATGATAAGCCACACAGCTCTTCCATTTTGGTATTTATACCTCCATATTCAACCCTTTTGACATTGCTTCAGGAGGCAGTTTTCCTCTTTAGAAACTTGGGCATTGCCTGTGAACTGGTCCCCAAATGAAAGTTTCCATTGCATTAAATTGGTATTTTGTATAGCCAGCGTGAAGTAATCAGCATATGATATCTATTCCCAGTACATTTATTTACTCAACTTCTTCAGTGTCCCTAATCTTTGGCACTAATGGTTCAATAATTAAACAAATTATAATGAACAGTCTTCTCTTGTTCCTTGTTTTTGAAGCACTTGAACCCAATGCACAAGGAAAGTCGTTTCACATGCTAATTCAATTCTGAAAGCATTTTTCATGTTTCTCCAACATCCCAATTAAACACAGGGATTTTACCAAGAAAAACAAAACGTTTTCTCTGTACCTATACACTGAGTAAAAGCCTAGTTTTCAGGCTTTATGATGTGCTAAATGTCACAGAATTTCTTCAGTTCCCCGAGGGAATTCCTTTCCTAAAACACAGTTTTGTTTTCATCAACATCATCTTTCTTGTCTCTAACTTAACCATGGCTTAGTGGAAAATCCTGCTTTCAGTTGGCTCTGGAGGGAGGTTGATTGGGTTCATCCTGATTTGGAAGGGGGTTCAAAACTTCTTTCAAGTGTGGAAAGTTGTCAGCCAAGTGTTGTTTCCAACCACAGAAGAGCCTTCCTGAAGAAGGAAGGTACTTGGTTCCCAAAATTTTGGGAGAGACACCCAGAATATTCATGACTCTTCTCTACTTTCAAAGGTAAAAGTAACTTTTACGCCTCTGTCACCAAACTACTACACAGGTATTTTGAACCTCTGCAATGTATCAGCAGATCTCCCATGTTTGCATATTTATTAATATGCATTTGTGCAGAGATATGACACTTGCATTTTACAAATCCCTGGGTTTTTTGCTTGACCTTGTTCCTGAGCACTCCTTGTTCTTATGGCTATCTCAGATCATCCATTAAAATTAACTCTGACTGCTAATGTGTCTCATTTCTTCCCTGGAGAGAAGATAAAAATGCCAAAGACCACTTGATTGCAAATAGAAGTTCTTTCTGTGTTTTGGCTCTTGGGGTTTTTTTCAGTAGTGGCTTTATCTGAGAATTAATATTTCCCTTTTTTACTCCAATGATAGTCTGTCTCATTATGGTTCCTGCAAGGTGCAAACTTGTTGCTCTAAGTCTACATGTTTGTGCCTATCTCATGTTTTCCCTAAATCCACCATTCAAGGTTACATATATCCCTTTATAATTGCTGTAAAGGCCTCTTGCCTAGGATTCTGAAGATAAATTCTGCAAGAGATTTCCCGGCATATAATTATTGTGTGATTTTCTGTTCTATTCACACTTTCTTTCAGTGCTACCTAATCTCCATCTTTTTTTTCACTGACATGAACTTTATTTTTATGAATACCAATGCATAGGCAGAGATACTGCTGTTCTTATTCTAATATTGAGAATTTTGCATAATAGACTTCTTGATATCAAAATTAAATCACTTGGAGTGTGTATTCTGAGAGATTCAGAGAAATAAATATATTCCATTAAATTGCAGAAATCTTCCAATGTCCATCAGCTCTGGGGTTTATAAACTGATTCCACTATTTAAGCTTTTTCAGTGAAGCTTCTGGAACACTTGTTTATGTATCCTGGACTGAGCTGATGTGTCAACTATCATCTGCGAATCCAGGGCTGCTGCAAGCACTAATCAAACACTAAAATTTTATATGGGTAAACATCAGTGGCAAAGTCATCTTCCTTCTGCATCTGGTTTGCAACTGTTATAGTCCAGCACTACTTGAATAGGCATTAATAAACACAGAGTTTTTAATAGGAACAAACCATTCCTACAGACAGCTCCCAGTGGCCTTTTGGTGTCATTATTTCTCTTTCCTTCAGGTGAGCTTCCTGATGAGTCACTAACCGCATTTCCCATTTTTATTGGTTTTGGTGTATGGTTTGGTGAGGTCTGGTTTTGTTAGGGTTTTTTAATAAAGGGTAACTTAATAGCTTGCTTTAACTCCATATTTAAGATCTGGTATGCCAATTTCTTTTTTTTTTACTCCTTCCATATTTGATAGCAATATTAAGCTTTATCTTTATTTAGGAGTATCTCCTCATTATCCTTGTGGAGAATATCTCCATATCTGCTAATGAGACTTCTGATTATATTCAACATCATACCAAATTATGGCATAACTTTAAACTATACACTACCCCTATGCTGTATTTTTGCTTTGTTCTATGTTTTCTGGTGTCCACATTAATATTTGCAAACTTTCTTAATGCTAGCTTTTGTAGTTGTTACTTGTTATTTGTTGGAAATTTGTTTCTTAAACTATATCTTTATAATTTTAGCTCAAAACTCATTATATACATTTTTTGCCATCAAGGCAGTATTTTTTCACAGTACAAGCACTGTGTTTTATTACATTCAAAAGGCATCCCAATTCCCTTTCTCTTATAGTTAATGAGCCCTCAGGTGAAATACCCTTAACTTGAGTCTAATCAGTGCCTATTTGTTCTTGCTTCCAGCAATGAGGTCAGGAACTTTTGGACTTCCCCTGGCACACAGAAGGCATAGTTTGACTTACTTGAGACATATTTAGGGTTGTTGAGAACTCTGGAGCACAGTGCTCCTATGGAGATGTTTGCAGATTTGTGTTAATAAAGTCCCCTTGGTTGAGCTCCACTGTTGCCTCTTTTGATGTCCAGAAAACTAATCACTCCAATAATATAACTCTGCTTTGCCTGGATGACTTCATTTATTGCATACCCTGATACTTTTTGAATTTTATTTGACTATAATAATGCAAAGATTTAGGCCTCTGCTTGTCAAGTGGCAAACAAGTTGTATGTCTGTGGCCACCCTTTCAAACACTAACATTGTCCTTACACTCTTGGTTTTCGGTTCCATCCATTTGGTCATAGACTTCCCCTTGCTTGTTCCCTCTCTGTCCCCATGACTCTTGCATAATTGGTTTCACATTGGCCCACTTTCACTCGGAGATGTGGAAGGCATCCCTTGCTACCTCTGTGAAACAGCCAATTTACAGATAGGATGAATATTCTCATTGAAGGTTGGAGGTGGATGTTTGAATCTCCTCAGCTGGAGCAAAATTTAACCTAAATTCCTTCGTTCTGAGAACATTCTCATCACAAGCCTTTTGCTGCTTTGTCCTGTTCCCTCTCACGCCCCTTGTGCATTTTAAGCATAGGAAGTATTACTGTCTTTGTACCTTGTTCACAGAGTTCACTGACTACAGACCTCAAAAACTCCTTCAATACAAAAGAGCCAGGGGTTTGATGTTTCCACTGGCACTGCCTGTTTCCTAGTTTAAGTTCCCTCCCACTGCTATGTTTGTTGGCTTAACTGTCTTTAGCCCACAAACAGAAATCTCAAGCACATGCCTTTTTAACTCTATTCCCACAATTAAGAACCTAATTTTAAGTAGTCCAACACTGAGCACCAAGAGCCCTTTTGGGATCCATGCTGGAATTCTAGCATGTTATTGTCCTTAACTCCTAAATCTGGACCCTAAGAACCACCTACTTCCTACTCCAGACATACCACTATTCCCAAAGAAGCATGCCCTTGCCTAGTTCGCCTGGGGACACCTAGGCCTGTAGAGCAAATTATCAGAATAAAGTTATAAATTTAACTTTCTTCCCCAAAATAGCCAGAAAGAAGACCTTTCTTCTTTAAAACAGTAATTAAATGACCATATCTCCTTCCTCTTAACAGCCTATCAAAAGGACATTTAAATAGGACATGGCAAAATCTTAATCCATCATAGCATGAAAATGACATATTGTTTGGCCTGGGCAGAGAATGATGCTACAGTACACTGGTTAAAATATCCATTTATAAAAACTATTTCAATTACAGCATGAGTAAACATTCAAGTCAAAATTCAGCAAAGTGCTTAGGCACATGTTTAAATCCCACAGACCACACGATCAAACAGTGCAGTGCACGTTTTTGTCTGCAGTTGCACATTTTGTAATTCTTGGCATGTTCATTTTAGTTTGTTTTAGTGGGTCAGGAACACAGGAGAGGATGAAGTGAACCTAAAAAGATACACTATGCAATAGATTGGCAGTTGCCTTTTTCTCTTTTTTCCCTAAGTAAAAATCAAACTGAGATTCTGGATTCATAGGCATGAGGCTGAGGAGAGCACAGGCTTTCATCTTCTGGACCAGCAACCAACTTCACTAGGATTTACTTGCAAGAATGAACAATTATTTGATCCACATGGACTTAACAGACTTCACGTCCTGCGCCATACTCAGTTGAACTGGATCTTCTGCTCATCCTGTTTCAATGCTTAGCCTGTTGGACTAAAAACAGGTTTAGAATTCATTTATAACTCCTTGTATAAAGTGTCCTGTAAGAGGTCTCAGTACCACACCCCACACACAGAGTGGGGAACTGGACTCTCACATTCTCAGACGTGCTGCTCCTGCTGACAGCCAGTCAGGGCCAAAAACTGACTGTCAAGAACATTTCTGCAACAATACAGTGAAGATTCAGAGATCAGGTTTTATAAGGTTTTCCCCATCTCCCTCCTGCCCTTCAGGAAGCAGAAATGTTCTTTTCAAAAGAAGGGTTTGAGTGAGAGGTGCTGCCTTGCAGCAGAGCACCTGGAAAGTCACAATCTAAAATATTCCCCTGCCATCAAGGCATGGCCAGACACAGGAGGAATGTCAGAGTATCTAAATAACCATTCCAGGCAAGAACCTGCAAATTGCCTGGAAAAGGGTAGTATTTCCTAGAGGAAGATCAACAGCACAGCAATTTGCAAACATATTTCATTACAGTTATTTATTTAGAAAAATTAAATTGTTTACGCTCCTAAATGACCATAGGGAACCAAATATTTTGTGAATGTAAACTACAGCTGTGATTAAAATATAAGCTGCACTTTCTTAATATTCATAGTGATGTCTCGTACAAGCAGCATTAACATAAATTCATATATTCATATATTTACACTGAAATGAAAAGTTTATTATTTATTATTATCTTGGTGGGAGATGAGGTTTATGCCTCTATAAAGAATCTAAGCTGTCATATTTTCTTTATCCCACATTTGCCAGGTTGCCTTGTGGTTTATTTATTTAACTGTATTGATCTGCTCCAGCCATTAAGCACTTTATAAACAACTGTGGACTAATTGGTATTCATGTGTTGAGAGTATTTTCTTGCAGTAGTGAAATGATACAGTGAAGTTTATAACCAAACGATAGTTCAGTGCCCTATTTTTGAAGTTCAAATATTAAAAAAGGCCAAGTTAAAAAATGTTGTAAGAAATATTAAGTGAATTCTTGTAAAGCATTTTTCTCTGTTCTCTGAAAAGACAAGCAAAAGAACATGAGAGTAAACATTGCTGATCAAACCAGTCATTCAAGAACTACATAATCCTGTCTCTAGCTATGTGTATGCAAACAGCTTCACCCTTCTTGAACTCCCTGTAACTCCTCAAAACAACTTAAAACAACTTCTATTCACAAATAAAACTGTCTACCTCACTTAAAGCTCAACTCCAGCTTGTACCTTTTGCCCCTGGAAGGCTGCTTAGGGCCAGTCCTGATTCTGAATAGATCCATGCAAACCAAAACACAGCCAAGACTCAGGTTCTCAATAAGAGCAATCTCTTATTACAGTATTTTTATAGGAGAGTGTTTTCAAGCAGCAGTTTAGTAGTCCTTGCCCAAGCCTGTGACTTTGACCAGCACAGGCAGTGAGTTAAATACTTGAATATACTGAGAGATCCAATTTACATTCTTTTATGAATATCCTTCTTGCCTGGGGCCTGGCAGCGTCAGCAGGCAGCAGGAGCTATCAGCAGCAAACAGTCTCACTTCACTGAAGCCACTTTATTTTGGTCCTACCTTGTGCCCTGCCAAGTTGTTCCTGACACTGTCCAGCCTCATCTCCTCTGCTGCCAAAGGAGTTTTATTCTTCCTTGCCCAAAGAAATAAACCCACACCTCCCAATTCAAACCTGTTGCGTACAGAGTTTGGTGGCTCATGGCAACCACCTCCCTCCCCCTCAGCCTGACCATCTGAGCACAGCTAAATGTGTTTGAAATGCCAAGATGAAGTCCAGTGACTTCTTAAACCCCTTCCCAGCAGCAAGAAGAAGGTTTCCATTAAAGGACAGGTCACCCTTCTTTCTAAGGTCAAGCGATGAGTTTCCTGACTGTATCCACACTGACATTTGCTGTTACCTATAGAAAGCAAAAACACCAAAGAGTCACAAATTGCCTGTTGGCTGAGTTCGGTTTTGCTCCTTGTCAACTGTGTCGAAAATTTTAGCTGTTCTATCAGCTTTAGCTGGTAGAAATTAGTACTGGAGGCTTTTGAGAAAATATTAAACATCAACAAGTTTCCTGGTGTATAAATAAACCTTTTGATTACAAGGAAAATATGTCTGTGTTTACTTCTGCTTTAAAGGCAACTTCACTAAAATTTGGGAACGTAAAGTTGTTGTCTTGCATTGCTACTGAGCATGTAGTGATACCCCTGCACTGTGTACACTGTCCTCTGCAAGGAACAGATAAATGTTGTTATTTAAATTATCATCATATACATTGGCTTTAATCAGGGACTAACATTACACTGTGTTTTTACCACACAAGCTCAGAAAAATATCTCAGAGTTTATAGTCCCTCTGTTCTATAAATGACTAACCTGCCACAGAAAAGCAAAGAGAGCAAGTTAAAAGTGGTGTATTTATTTTTACATCAAATCAGCTATGCATAAAATGTTGATCATAAAAATAAAATATTAACGTATTAGCTGTCTTCTTTTTTCCTTCCTTTGTCTTGAAAACAGAGCTCATTAGACAGGTTCACCTTTGTTTGTACATGGGTTCCAGTCAGTACCACTTTCAGGTTTTCACAAACAAAAATGATGTCTGACATGTCCTTTACAACACTGGAATCTTTCCACATCTGAGGAATTCCACAGAGATTTAAACAAAAGGCAACAATCACACTAATGTTACTTTCATTTTAGGTCTGCAAGTACCTTATTAAAACTGATGTAGCATCTAGAGTTTAAAAAATGTGAATGCTTTTGAAATCTGAGAGTTTACCCAGTTTCTAGGCCCTGTTCTGAGCCCAGAAAGGACAGTATGTTTGGCCATTTTCCCAGGCTTGCAAGAAAATCCCACGAAAATGGTGTCCCCCTGTGCTGTAGACTTAATTACTTCTCATCACCTCTAATAGAAATAGGAATGTTTCTCCATGTGACAGAAGAAATACCTTTGAGAGGACTGAAACAAGACAGAAGATTTTAGAGGTACTGCACATGAAGAAAAGCATTGGTTTTGACCAAGATGAGGTGCTTCGTTTATAACCAGTAACAACACAGTCATCTGATTCACAACTGACTAGAACTTTCGCAGCTGAAATCCATTAACTGCAAGAACTGTGACTCAGAGACTCAAAAGTGTTGAGCCACCTAACTCCCACAGAAATCCAGGCACCGAAGTACCTACAGGGGTGATGGCCTTGTCACCTCTTAATAAGAAAGGCCCATAAGGCTGCTACAGGTTAAGAACAACTAGAGGTTGCAGGCAGCTAATTAACTGCTATTTTCTGCAGATATATTAGTACTCCTCACACCTTTGCTCCCAGTTGCTGGTTTCAATCATCAGTGCACTCACACTAAGGCTGTGTTAGCAAAAAGCAGCTTCCAGCTGAGTCTTGGGTTCTGGACTCATTCAGGAGCACTAACATGCTCTGGGTGTCTTACATACATCAGAATGGCAAGAGCCCCACTTCTCCCCAGCACACAAACTTTGCAGTCAGGACTGCAAGAAGGTCTGCAGAATAACTCCATGAACTTCCAGGTGAGCCAATGCAGAGACCAAGGCCACATGCCTTTTACCGGAGATTGTGCCTGTGCTTTGCATGCTTGAGATTTGTCTCATGTGACTTGAGAAAGTCATCCACTCCTTCATTTAGGAAGGACCTAATTTATCTTTGTACTTCTCCTGCGCCTCGAGTTAAAAGACAGACACATTTATAATGCATGGCCTTGTGATGTGTGCGCCACGACAGCTACAATCTGTGAGCCACGCACCAAAACTGCCAGAGAGGAACACTTGAGAGGGCTAAGGCCAGTCAGACGCCCCTCTCCTTCTCTCCATACCTTACAGTGCTGAGGGTACTCTTTTCTACCCTCCACCCCAAATGTTTCATTGCTGACAAACCCTTCAGCATCTGCATACTGAGAAATGATCACAAACACGTCTGTCCCCGGTTCATCACTTCTTACCCTCTGAAATGTCGTATTTGGTTTAAAGGTACATCCACACAAGGGAGATTTGGAAAACTCCATATCATCTTCAGAGTCAGTGAAAAATTTAACTGGCAACTACATTACAAATGCATTTAATCCATTAGTCCATCTCATTAGTCTACCTCAGATTTGTCCCTTCAGCATCCAGCAGTACATGTTTTCTGACGAGTCATCTTGCATTTCTGATTGCTCTCATTATAGGCTCAGGAAAGAGCACAAGTCCCTTTTTAAAATGTATCCACTTCCTGTGACTCGTTTCAGAATAGCCAGAACAGCAACCCCCTTGTGTTAGCTAGCTGGGACTCTCCTGAAACACGGATCACCAGCTGGCTCAGGAAGGTGCACGATAAACTCCTTCTCTCCAGCCTCAAAGGTGCTCCTGGATGGAAACACAGCTGTCCACCTGCCTGCTCTGGGTGCACTAATGGGATCATTTTAGGTGAATGATCTGTCTTCTGCACCAGCTCCGTGTCCCTTTCCAGTCTGCTTGGAGGTTACAGCTGTGATTAAAACCTTCAACAGAGTATTTTTCCCAGCAGATCACAATGGCTAAAATCAATAGGAGATTTTACACTAATGCAGTAATGGTCTATATAATGAGGCTCAGGCTGGAAAATTTCCAGCGAAGACCTGTGCCTGAGGAATTCTGTACCTCTGGTTTAATAAAAAAGGAGGGGGGAAATGTTTCTTCTTTTCTTTTCTTTTCTTTTCTTTTTTTTTTTTTTTAAATATGGCTCAGTATAAAATGTTTCTCTTAATTTACACATTTTCTTACTGGCAGTGGATATGGAAATTCATCAATATTGTCACTCATGGAGGCAAAGGCTGTAAATAACCCACCTAAGAATGTGACTTTAAAGAAGGAGGAATGTGAAGCCCTTTTGGGTAGAAGAGATGTCCTTCTGGATTATGTATGTGACACTCCAGTGTTAAAATTAGGGACTATTCGAAATACATTGCTCTCAGATCTTTCTCCTTCTCTTTGCTAAGGCTTTCAGAGAGGTTTTATTTTTTTCTTTATGATACCCTGAGGAAATACCTCTCATGTTGGGTCAGCATCTTGAGCTGTCTACAGCATTTTCAAGACTAGCTTCCGAGGGTTTGCCCTCTGAGAAAATCAGAAGAAAGTAAGGCATGATGTGAACGTACATTAGCTGGCCACAATCTCCCTCTATGGCTGCTCTCAGTGCAGAGTGGCTCCACAGTGCCTGGCTGGCTCCACTGAGGCTGCCCTTCATGAGCAACAGAAAAAGTGACTACAGTGTAAATAATGCACTACAGTCTAGTTCCCCTGGCCACATTAATACAATTATTGTATTAATTAAAAATTTCAGTGCCTCAAAACCATCGTTTCTTTTCCCAATTTTCCCTGGATGTTTCTTTATTGCTGGCCTGTGCCAGTTTAAGCTCCTGATTGCTGGCCAACAGCCTCAACTGGGAACAGGTTTCAAGCAACATTCCCTCCAAGATGTGTCTGAACAGCTGGTGTTCTGCCCAGGTGTTGGTGTACCAACACTTCATGCAGAGGTGCAAGATAGGTTCTGGTGCTCACCTGTTCCCCAGACCAGGGATAAAACCTGATCCACAATGTTGCCCTTAGTTAGTTCGTAGGAAACTAACATAGGTGAGATTTTCTTACCATCTTTCACTAATTTTTCGTTAGTGAGATCTCCTGAGAGTTGTTTGTAATGACTCCCCTCAACAGATGAGTCCATGACTTGGTAATCTCCCCTGAGTGAACTGTGAAAGAAATGAAAAACTAAACCAAACAAACACTTTCCATAATGCACCTCACCCACTAAGTAACCCTGCACAGGGATGGAAAATTTTCTTCCTGATGTCCACAAATGATCAGTTTCTGCCTCGAAGCACTGAGCTGGATTCGATTACACTAATCATTATTTCAGTTCATGTAACTCCAGACTACTAGTGATACCCAATGACTTTGGCACAGTGGGAATTCAATCAAACGTTTATACTAAGGGGGACTATTTACTTCAGCCCCTAGAGGTAGCACTTTAAAAAAATTCCCTGAATATCGCTGAAATTAATATTAAGACTTTATACCCTCATGTATTTTTGAGGATTTATATATGTTGAGATATCATTTTTCCTACCACTTATCCTCTTACATACTCCCACAATATCTCATCTGTGGCATTTTCCCAGATGGGGCCCACAGCAACGTTCTTGGAGCTTTTGGCTCACTTAACATTCTCGCTGAACAAAATCTTTGATTTGACGAGGTCTTCTGTGCTCCAGCACCCAGCTCCTCTTGCTGACACACATCCCTGTTTGCTGCATGACATCCTCTGTGCACAGCACACCCCAAAAGTGGCCATGGGCCTAATTCTCCTCCCTCCCGCAGCTTCCTGCGAATAAGGAAGTGCTGGGTACACCCACGCGAGTCACCGCCAGAGAAACAGCAGAGATTTGGCATTCTGCATCTGTGTAGGCAACAAGACAAAGTGAAAGGCAGCAGATAACTGAGCTCTTTATTGCTTGCCTACCATAATTTTCCTGTTTTCAAAGGCGTTCCAAATGGAACGACGGGGCTGACAGCCTGTGCACTGGCTTCGATGGGCTCTGCCTTAGATTTCTATTTCTGGGTGTGAAGACCTAATTTTCAGAGGCAGATAATTTTTGAAACTGAGCCTATATCCCTCTCACGGCTCTTGACTTACATGTGATTTGTCAAACAATTAAAATGTGCACATTGTCATCACAAGGCCAAAACATCTCTTCATCTCTTCTTCATACTCATTTCCCCACAGCACAGTTTTCAACAAGTGAACTTGGCACTGAGCAAAGCCTTCTTGCCACTCCTGCCTGAACGGGGCTTCAGTCACCCTGCAAATGTTCACATGTGGCATTTCATCTGATTTCATCTTTGTGTACCCAAGCACATCCTCACATTTTCTTCTTCAGTTTCTTCCTCCCATCATGAACTACTTTCATTCCTTAACAGCCCTTTAACTTGTACAGACTCTTCTATCTAAGCCATTTTCTTATTTGTCTTTGAACTGAGCACCAGTCATGCAGTCTGCGACATACAGATTTTTTAAAGGTATCTCACAAGCTCTCAGCATTTCTTGCATCACTTAAGTCAACAAACAGGGCAAAACACCTGCCAGTTATTTCCCTGAACTAAGCCAGCTTTCCTAAGTCAATCAGTGTGCTCCCATTCAGATGTGTAATCATCCTCTGCTTATCTCAACCTGCCAATTGGTGCTGCACTTCTGGCAGACCAAACTGGTATTTAGATACTATTGAGCATCTCTCCATGCCATTGTTTGTACACAGGTGTGCCATGAGGTTCCCTTCACTTGTTGCAAACATGTCAGGAACGTCAGGCACATGTCTTATCCAGAACCTTTGCACAGAGAAGATAACACATCTGCCATTTCCAGGGGGAACTAGAAAATATGTCCACAATGGGCAAATTTGTATGTTTTATACTGTCACAACCCCTATAAACTCTGTACCATACAAGTATTTCAAACAGTGTTTTTAAAGAAAAACATGAAAGTGTGAAGAAAGATTGGACAGTAGAAGAATGAGCTAAATATTAGAAAATCACAAATAATTTTCTGCATATTAGGCAATGTTCCCTTTACACTGTATCTAACTGATTTTTTCTAGGAAATGTCAACATACAAGTGATTGCCATGTGTTCCCTGAAAATTGATACTATTCTTAGGAACATAAGAATTAAAAAAAAATGCTAATTAATGAACAGTTTCCACTACCAATTACTACAGCTGAGTTATTTACCTACAAAAATCTTCTAGGTTTCTTTATTTAAAAACATCTATGAATAATAATCCTACAAATATTAGAATTTTGTGATGTAAGTAAACTAGGCTTTCTCAGATGTGCAAAACAGGTTTGGTCCCAGACGTTATCTCAAAGGAAACAGCATTTCATGCAGTTTGCTCAAGACAAAGCTGGCTTCTCCTTCCTGAAAATTTTTCTGCAAGTCTATCTTCCATCTGTGCCTTGGCTTTGTCCTACAAATCATAGGCAGAATAAGGCACTGAACTTCAAAACCGCAGTGTTTTCTTACTTAGATGCTACACATCTAATAAAAAGCTCTTCCCTGGTCTCTCAGTGACACCATGGGCAGTTTTGGTGCAGAGGTGGGTCATGGAGGACACGATCTAGACATGGGCCTGCCAATGCAGCCACTTAACTGACATGGATTGACAGTGTTTACAGAATACTTCACTAAACATCTAGTTCAGATTTCCTTCCTTATGAGGTGAACACGCTGCCTGGACAGTTAGAGCCCAGTCCTCCAAAGCCAAGGTCATCGCTGCCGGTGTCTACCCTGCACAGACAATGTTCCAGCATATCTATAGTGCAGACTTTCCAACTCACATATTGACAGAATTCAGCCTCTTCCCATCTTTTTATTTCATTACAAATTACTGACAACACTCTTGCCCAGACCTTGTTTTCCAAATATGGGTATTTTTAGTTACTGATGAAGGCGTTATAACCTTTCTCTGTCTGTCTCTAGTTAGGGTGGGATTTTCTTACCCACTCAAAGATATATTGAATCATGCATTTCCACTGTGAAGTGAGGCATTCCAGAGGAGGTTTCTATATGATCTCCTGGAGAAGCTTACGTTTCAGTGGTGACTGATTTAGAAAGGTCACATCCCAAGAGTACACAACCAAGACCACATGCAAACAAGCTCCCTGTGACCTCAATGGGTATTTGCATAAAGAGAGATCCTCTCATGGACAAGCAAAGCCATTTGAAATATGCACCACTATATTGGTATCCACCTTCTACACAACAACAGAGCAGCATTCTTACGACAGCAAGATCACCCTACACAAATCAGACACGCTGGCTCCATGCCATGCCGTTCTGTTTCAAAGATCTCCACTAAAAAGTAAGCTTATGCCTCTGGTTACTGCAGGGCCACATCTGGGAGGATGCAGCTGCCTCTCCGACATCTGTAGCAGGGTATTCTGCAGAGCTGTTCTGATGACAGATGTTAACCTTTTGGGATGCCCAGTACTACACTGTACTACTTACTACTACAGAAGCATCAACAGCCTCATGCACTGATTACTGCCTAACATGTCTTTGTCAAACACTTAATGAAGCACATATTGGGTCTGCTGATCTGACTGTCAATTTATTCTAAATGAATCCACATGCCAAAGGATTTAGGTGCCAAAAGCTGGAAGAGCTTTCAAAATGATTTTTTTTTAGCCCTTAGCATGATAGCTGCACAGCAATGTGCCATCTGAAGCAATAGTTGTTTGAAAACTCAGCAGACCAGGTAGTTCAAAATCAGAAATTTCTGTGACTTCCCCTGAAATCACTCTGGCTCAACCACAACATGCAGAAATGACAAGGTTATGAGATCCCTTTTTATACTACAGAGCAGAGGTATTAATTTTGTGTTGTAAGCATAACCTGTGACCAGCATGAGAAAGTGGCAATTATATTATTTTGTTTGGGTTTGTTTTGCTGCTGTTCCTGTTTTGCACAGCCCACGTGCAGCTGAACTAGCAAAGCTTAAGAGGGAGTAAGAGCCCCAAAATGAACGTCACAAAGGAAAAATGGTTGTGTTTCATTGGCAGCAAATCTATTTTAGGACCTTCCCACTCCACTTCTGATCTTACACTCTTGTAGCTACTCAGTTATGTGGCACACCAAGCCTGCCTCCCTGACCTCCCTCTGACTGAAGGACGGTAATGGGGGAGAGGGCAGGGAAGGGCAGGAGGGAACAAAAGCTGCCAGGAACGTGGGAGGCCAGGCTTTCTTAAAACAGCAATGAAAAGATAAACTAATTACCAAGTGTGAAATTGATAAATGATAAAGCAGACATCATTTAACAGTCCTAGTGTTGAGCACAGATGTTCTGTATGCATGTATGAAGTGCTGCTGCTGGGCTTTCTACTGCTGCTCCTGGCTCTTCAGATAATTTCTGCCCTAAGCAAGGGCAAGGCATTTATCCCAGCTATTGGCCTTTCCTTTTCTCATCGATTAAGGGAAACAAGGTCAGCCACTCCAATCTGGCCTTTAAAGCAGAACTGCCCATCACTCAGAGCCTCCAGAATCAAAGGACAAAGGTTCTTAAAAGTCTTCTCTGAAACAGTCAGGAGGGAATTTGTATATGGGAAGATTCAGGGTACAACCAGGATGTCCAAGCACCTTAGCTGATCCTGGCAACTCCAACCTTTAAGAATGCTGTCAGAGGGCTTCTTTGGCTGAACTAGATATTTGCTGTTGTGGATGAAAGATCTCTCTTTAGACTGCATCATGCTTGGCTTTGCAGCCACTGGACAGAATGGACTGCAAGGAGATTTCACAGACTGAACACCAGAGAAACGAATAGTACATGAATCAAACTCGGCACAACAAAAGAATCCTTCAAATATGCAATAAATACCTGCTCAAATGGCAGCATGTCTAACACTAGCCCATGGTTATTCTACTTTTTTTTTTAAAGTACTTCAGGGAAAGAATGGCACCTCTATAGCACTCAGGGCTGGTCACTGGAATTATGCTGATAACTCAGACTCATAAATATATGGATGTAATGAACACACAAAATAAAAAGCTTGCAAACTCATGTAAACAAACAAACAAAAAAATCCAGAAGGGAGACTCAGTTGGAGGACAAACTTGCCAAAGTTTCATTAAAAGACTCATTTAAACTGAGTGAAATCAGGAAAACTCCAAAGTTGGGGCAAAACATCATCCTTCACTTACCCTGTTGTACCTGCACATCACAGATAATTGTGCCTTCTCTTAGACGAGACTCTGAGCAGTGGGTGACCTTCTGTACCAAGTGTGCTGCAATAACGAAGTACAGCAGGGGTGAATTGAAGATGACATTTCAGCCTTTAACTGAATTTTCCACATTTCTTCAATTTATGCCAGACCCTTATATTATTTCAACTTATCTTTTCTCTGATAGCATACAAAGCTGGAGGTCGAGTGGGTGTTGCACACACTCACATAAACATGCACATACACACATCAATCAGTTGTTGCATTGCAAAATTATCTGCGCAATCTCTCATTAAATATTTGTATTCAGAAAGACTTGCAAGAACTTCTGTTTTCCATGCAGGACCCCTTTGCAGCTCTTGGCCAAGGAATCTTTGAAGCAAATGTCCAGTCAAACCATCCGAATTTTATTCACGCTGCACCATTAAAGTAAGTTAATAATTTTGTAAATCCAGCAAGGAGTTGCAAGTCACTTAGATTATAAATAGCTTTTTGAGGGATTTTTTTTATTTTTTTTAATATAACAAAAGGAAAACCAGATAGACTTACTTTATAGATAAGTGCTGATGGAGAAAAGGTAATTTTTACAGAAATGGTTCAGCAGTGTTAGCATGTTGGTACAGGGTACACCTTGGCTGCACATCAGCTGTTATTGGATAGCAGAAGCTGCATCCATCTGTAACTTTCATTAAAATAGAATGCCACTGTGTAATTATATCTGGATTTTTAACTTTTTTAATTCGATTTTTTTTTCGCATGGAATACCAGTAAATCTTTCTTTCTCTGTTGGAACATACACAATATGTGAAATCTGCGTTTACAGCTAAAAATGGGTGCACAGCATCAAAGCATAGGAGGGAAATTAAGCATGATAAAAACAGAACAGGAAGAAACTGAAACATCAAATGGCTCTTACTTGATATTTTTTCCACTTACAGCATCTCTAAAATGAAAATAAAAAGACTGGAAGAGTCATGTCAGCTTCAGAAAAATATACATATCCAATATTTCCATATGAAAACTATGTATGTATCTAATTTCAAATCAAACATGGATAATTCTGACTTCCCCTTGTTGCCCAGAACACAGACTTCTCAAGTGAACAATTCAGCAGAAAGGTCTCTACTTCAGGTAGTGCCCAGTTACCAGAAGAATTGCCTTGATGCCTTAGCCTTGATGACCGAGGAGTAGCAGGCAGACAATACCTCACATTTGAGCTTCAGTCACTCTTGGCACTGGCTCAGTTACAAGGAATAATTCTGATTCTCAGCAAGTTCAACACATTTGCATGAAAGAAATAATTTACTCTGTTGCACCCCCTAGTGGGATTATTTAGAGTAATCAGATCCTCCCGGTTTTGTTATTTTTCTATTCACAGTACACGTTAACTAAGGAGAGTCACAAAAGGAAGTACTTCCGTTCCCAAATTAATTTACTTCAAGGTTAACTGGCACTTCTCTCCTTTGTTGGTGGTTTCCAATAAGGAATAGTAAGACACATGGCACCCTGTGATACATAAACATTGGAGACAATCATGAATTTCAGTTTCTGTTTTTTGAGCTGGGTTCTATTTTCAGTTTAAACCCAGAGTACAAAGACTTTTGATTCCAGAAAAAAAGTTACTCATTCTTTTTTTAAGGTCAGGAGAAGCGGTATGTGTAATAAGGAGAGATCCAAGGAGAGGAGGAGAAAATGTGGAGTTGGTGCATTATTAATGCCAGCTATCTTCAATGTGTTCAATAAGTTTTTGCAAATTGGCAAATGGCAAAAAGTCACAGTATTGTTAACATGGTTATTTGACTTTGCATCCCTGCTGTTCCTGCCTCAATGAACTTACCCTGGGAGAAAAAAATCAGACCTATAATAAATGAAGCAAATAAATGAAACAAAAGGTGGAGGAACCAAATTACCAGAAGTCAAATTCTGGAAAGATTTAATTTACTCATCTTTTGCTGTTGGGCTGATAGTGTTCTCATTGCAAAGAGATCTTTGTCAGTCACATTATCAGGAGCCAGCCACAGCTCAGAGATTGAGAGTGACCACGGCTGACATAAACCGTGGACACAAAGCATTTGGGAAAATAGGCCCACATCTTTTGTTCAGATCAGCAATCACTGGACAGGATGTTGCTCCAGCTTCCTCATGGCAGATACTGAAGGAGAGAGGCATAAACATGTTTCCAAAATCCCAGATCTGGCCATTCTCCCAGCACTGGAGCAGAGGAGCACAGACAGCTTTCACTTCACTGGAGGTACCTGCCCTGGCCTGGCCAACTTGTTAAGGGCAGACTAGAGAGCTGGTGTAGGTGACAAGAGACAAGTAACACAGGGACATTGGAAAGGAATCTCGCCCTTCCACAGGCTGAGTTCTGTTCAGTCTTGCTGAAGATCTCACCCTCTAAGGTTTTTAAATACAGATATGAACGTGTACAGACGATCCCAAATTGCCTTCCTCACTGCATTATGATTTAAAATATCACGGCACTTCCAGCAAGTCCTGACATCAGATGGCAAGAAGGAGCAAACAAAGAGGTCTAGCTTATCTTTTGTGCTTAGATGTATTTTATAACAGAGTATAAAGGAAATCAATATTCCCATCATAAATCTTGCTTACTCTCCTTATAGGGGTGATGGCTGACTTCCATGTGAAAATGTCAAAATAAAAGCACTTTGCTCTCCAAGAGACTTCGGTTCAATCAGGCATAATACAGCACAAACAACCCTAATGCAAATAAATGCAGTGAGAATGTGAACGTCCACAGGAGACAGGACTGTTAGAGCTCTCTTGCTTCCACCAGGGATATCTCTCTACTGCCTCGGCAGACACAGGAACATCTCCTGGCTGCTGCTCACCAGAACGAGCGTGGGCTTTGTAATCTGATGAGCCGTGATTTTCTCTCACTCGTTAACATTCAAAATGGTTTCTTTCTACTTCCTTGCATCCCCTTAGATGGTTGACCAGAACATAAACAAGAAGGACTATTGGTATGAGCCAGAGGAAGCTGCCCCTGGCTGGCTGCCTCTGTAACTATGATAATAAGCCATTCTTAAAGCGTTATCAATATAAGCCGCCTTGGAAGCCACACGCGCTTCGGAAGACATGAATCTGTCCTGATGAACCCTTGTGACGCAGCTATTGCTCTTCTGCTTCCCTGTGGCTGACAGACATCACATCAAAACCATTATGACCAAAGAGAACATGAATAACTTTTGCAATTTTAACTATGAGTGTGTTAATAGAACTACATTTATGTGTTTGGGATTCATAAAGAAGCTTTGCTAACAAATAAGCTGAGAAGGTCATTACCATTTCACATTAATGAATTACCAATAAATTATTTTGAGGAAAT
This sequence comes from Sakesphorus luctuosus, assembly GCA_013396695.1. NCBI lineage: Eukaryota > Metazoa > Chordata > Aves > Passeriformes > Thamnophilidae > Sakesphorus > Sakesphorus luctuosus. Next base: position 378,523 of record VWZD01000580.1, on the reverse strand, counting down.
TGCTTCATTGTGAAACCAGGACACTGGAAAGAACAATATCATGTATAGAAAATTAAATTCTAGTAAATCTATTTGACAAACAATAGACCCGGAAAGTATATATTTCCAATAATGGGCATTTGCAATTCATAATAATTTTATCTGTGTATGTATCTGAAACGAGAAGAAAACACAAGAGAAGATTTTGTAGGGAAGTGTTGATAACAGAGGTAACAGGATGAAAAGAATAAAAATAAAATTGCTTCCAGTAACCTGGCGGCAAAAAGCAAAACACAGTGTCATCAATATCTATGACATCTGTGAACAGAGTCATCACAATGCTAAAGAAATCATATTTCATTTCCTCTGTTGAGGTAAGCCCTGCGATCTGGTACCTCTGTTTCTCCTTATAATGTTGTCAGTAGGTGAAATTCACAGGACAAGGGCTGCGTGTTACTTATGTCCTACTTAAGCCTGCATTTACTCAGGGTGTGTACTATAATCTGTTACACATAAATGCTTCTTTCAAACATTGGCATTTTGTTAAACCTTATTTTGACCCAAGTATTAGAGGCATTTTATCATTTTGGTGATGCACATGTAAAGGTAAAACCTTACAATGCTGTGAATTTGGATTTAATTTTAGTGTTCCTCGTTTTCTTACGCTCATGCTGATATTAACACCTGTGCAAACTGAGTGCAAAATGTGATCTAATCACAATTCCCCAATCACATCAGCGGTGATATTTTGTACTCGCTTGGCACAGATGCAATTTATTATATGAGATTAAACACAGTGGTGAATCAGGCCTTCTGTACTTAAAACAACAGCACACACTTTCACCTGCAGATACCATCAGTAGATCCAGGCACTGAGGGAAATAATGTTTGGAGTTCATCTTAAATTCTCATGGATTCCTGTAACTATCACCAGGTAAGTCCTGTGGCTGGAAGGCACTGCTTAGGAGTGGCCCAAGAATAGCAAAGTTGTTATAAATCAGGCTGAAAATGTATGGCTGTGTCAGAAAGATGTCCCGGTGCATAGCTGTTACAGATCTCTTGGTTTTGAGAATATTAAATACATGCAGAGTGTAATGGGAAAATGGGCAAAAAGTCAGGATGGTGTAAAAACGTAAAATGCTGTAACCCAAGTTTTCATGCCTCTTAAAGATTACTATATCAAAGGGGAAAAACAAGCTGAGTTTCCAACTCTGAAAAAGGCACTTCACAAAAAAGGCTCCCTACGTCACATCAACCATTGTCTGTAATGTGGAAATTGTATAGTGGGAGAATAAATTATCAGCAAATTAATTGGGTATAAATAGAATGCTCCTATGTGTTTGGCTTTAGCTGACAGCAGCTCAGTGCTCAGAGCTGATCATGGGTGTTGTTTTATACAATCAAATAAGACCCTTTATGTTGCAGTGTTCTATATTCTGTAACTAGAACTATTATAATTTGAGCTGAAGCAGTTATCTTTACTACCTTGTGAATACAATCTGAAAGAGTTACAGAAAATGCTGATATACTTAGGATGACCTTCTTTGGTTCAGTGGTGTTACAGGCACGCATTTTTTTCTTTTTTTGTTACTAGGAAGGAGAAAATTACATTGGGCTAAAATGAATACTAATGAAACTCCTTAGTTAGCTTTCTTTGTGATAAGAATAAAAAATCGGAGCTATGTTCGTATAGAATCTCAAGCAATTTTTGTCCTTTATTCTGATAGAAAGATTACTGACAGTAGAGAAGGAGAGCAAAGTAATTTCATAAAATATCTGCATTTTTAAGAATGCTTTTGTTGCAAAAATGTTGGTGTGCAATTTCTTCAATCTACTTTTAAGGCTGTAAAGAAAAAGTACCTATTTGTTCTGCACTGCAACAATGCCAGCTGCATTCAATCAACTAAAAAGCTGCAAGCCATAAACCTTCCTCCACAGCTATAGAAGAAAAAAAGGCAGGGCCATAAAAATTCATCAGGATAATGTAGAGATGAGGCGTGTTTGAATCACCATCCCTGCAATCAACCAATCACTCATCCTGTGGCATTTACAGCACATCTCATTCCCCTGTTCCTTAAGGACAATTGATTTTCCTGATTCCATTAGCATAACGGCAAGGAAAATGACTGCAGTGCAATATTTCTGGAAACTTCCAACAAGTATGCTGTGTGCTGGAGTGTGACCATAATAATAAGCTACCTAGCTAGCAACTGCCTCTGCTGCTGCTGCTGCTGCTGCTGCTGCTGCTATGGCATCGCATCCAAGGGAAAAGGACACAGACTAAGCAATTTTGGGTTCGTGCACAGGGGAAAAAAAATTTGTTTTCACAGAATATAAACCAAAAACTCACTTAAGCAAATAAACATAATTTCAAGGCGGGCTGATCAGTAGGCAACATCTAGCAGGCCTTGAGCATTATTGTGTTATGGTTAATAATTCCATTTTCTGAAACATTAGTAATACTTCTGCATTCCTCGATGGCTTTTATACTCTGGGTTTTGCTTAGGTTTAAAACAGAAGAAAATGAAACTTTAATACCAGAGTTTTGTTATAAATATACAAGAAGAATGCATCAGTGGATTCTCTAAAGAATTTACAACCATTCACAGCATTACACAGTCATCAGCACTAAGCAGGGGTCTCCACATTTTTCAGTTTTCTCTGTAAGTTCAGTGATAATATCCACACTAGCTTAAATTATTCAAGATGATGAAACTTTATTGGTGAACATGCACTGCCTAAATTTAAAACTGTACATTATTATCTTCCCCTGTGAATGTATTTTAAGGATGTGTTAAGCTTTTTGAAGTGTAATTCAGAGACTACTGTATCTCAAACAACATAAAATACTTTTCATCTTGTGAAGGATCCTTTAGACTTCTAAGGTCCTATCTGTTGTACATTTTTAAGTCCCTTTATAGTTTCAAACCCAGTGGGTTACGCATGTTAAATTCAATCCCTAAATTGAATTCAAAGTTGATACGAGCCTGCCTGCAGAACTAAGAAAAGTCTTCCTATTATAAGAACCAAAAGTCAATATTTTTAACCCCTCATTGACATGCTTTTTTTCTTTAGCCCTAGAAATACTCCAGCATTCCTCACAACAAGAACATTTAAAATAAAAAAAAAAAGAAAGAAAAGAAAATCTTAATTTTAATTGCATCCTCTGACATGACTATCAGCATGGCCCAGACTGTTGCAAGAATTGTTACTGTTGTGTCTTTTCACTGTTATTATTTTACATCTTCCAATCTTTATTCATAAATGTGGATCCTTTCTGCTTAAGCATGGTAAAACCACAGAACTATTATAGAGAACTTGAAACTTACATACAAAAAAAAAGATTGTAATAGATAAAAAGACAAGAAGATGAAGACTTACAACCCAACATCTCACTGTGAAACCCAGTGGTTCACCAGGATTAGACACAAGCACCCCATAGCCACACCTCATGCCTTGGCAGGACAACTCGTGGCAATGACAAACACCCAGTAGTGTCTCCTCGGTAAATCATCATCAGTATAAAGTGGCCTACAGAAATGCTGCCTTCTGCACAAAAGCACCCCATTAAGCAAGTGCCAGGCAGGGTGCCCCTATTCAATCACCCCATGGGGTATGTCATGAACCCCTGGAGAACAAATCTGGGACAAGCAGGAAAGGGATCTGGCCGAGCCCATGTCTCAGGACAGGTCCCTTGTCCTTGTGACACTCAGGACAGCTGCTCTTGAGCAGAGTGAAATCTTGTGTGCTACTTCAGTCCCTGCCCAAACCTCCGGCAAAACCAGTGTGGGCTGACCAGTGTGCCCCTGGAGCTCTGCATGCTGCACCCAGTGTGTCCTACTTGACTGACTTCCGCTCTCTGATTAATGGCACAGGCAAAGCAAGCACAATTTTGGATATGCTTGAAACAATTAGCTTTCAGGAAGGGCTTTTGTCATCAATTCTGTCTATCTTACAAAGTTAGAAATTCCCTTGATACGCTGTCCATGTCACTATGCTAAATAATAGCAACCATTCTTAATTAAAAATGATCACTGGGTGTAGCTTTCCATCTTCATGGCAGTCTACAAAGAACCACAGCACAGGGATCACAATGACAGAAAGGACTAAGCCCAAATCTCTCTGTCTGAACTCCTACAGACCTGGATGCTCTTTTCTTGTATAAAAAGTCAGCGTCTCCAAAAACCAAGTGTTTGCTTTCATCAATTGCAGCATCTTATTTTACTCACCCAGATTAGCCCGTTTTGGCCCAGGGTATAATGTTTTAATTTCTCTTGTTTACATATCAGCCTCATGTTTTACATATTCCTTTAAATCTGCCAGGAACCAAAGCATTTTGCAAGCTGAATGCAAATGTCAAATAACCTTTTCAGCAGCAGTAAAATGGTTGAAGAGACAGGTCATGGGCTCCTGTTCCGGCAGCTCTGAGTTCACACCCCTGGCTGACAGTTACTTAATGCACAGATTTAGGCAAATGACTGACCTTCTCTCTGCCTCCATTTTGTTGTGTACATAATGAGGATAAAGATATACCATTGTTTTTGAGAAGCCTTATCAATGATTAGTTATTTGGGCAGCAGTGTGACAGCATGGTCAGCCTCTTAAAGAGATTGTCTGGGGCAGGGGGAGAGGGTCCATCCACTCGGTTTCTTTCACATGCACTTCTGAAAAACAAGGTGCTAATAACTGCTGAGCATATATTTGTTACCACTGAAACAGCCATTCCAGAGCCTGCTTAGCAGAAAGCAGCAAAATGCCTACTTGATATAAAAAGAAAATGAAAAACATGTGATTTCAATCTCTGTCACCTGCTGTTAAATTACCTCAGAAATTTCTAAAGCTGATGGGCACCAATACCACGCAGTGCAGCCAGTGACCATCAGTCCAGACCTTCCCTGGGCATGCTCTGCAATTACAGTGGAGTGGGGGCAGCCCCAATGCCAGGAAAAAGAGGCGTCTTTTGCTACAGGAGGATTGTCACAAGACATGGAATTAGCACAGCTCCTTTACATTTGCTCCTTCCCTAAGCAGGTCCAGCCTGCAAAGAGGATGAGGAGGTCCATGTTCTTTAGTTGCAAGGGGCATTTGGCAGCCTGCATAACTTAGAGCTGCCTGGCTGTGTGTTACACAGGAGTTAACACTGTGCTAGTACCCCAAGAGTGGGGCAGAGCACCCCAAAAGCAGCTTAAAGCCATCCTTTCAACATCCTCTTGATCCGTGCTGTGCACTTGTTGATCAGCACCCAGGATCAGGGTCACAAGCACAAGGCAGATTCACTGATGTAAAATGTAGAAATCCCAAACATAAATATTATTCAAAATAGAAGCAGGTCAACTTAAAGGGGAAGAATATTTTGTGGGGTTTTATAGTTGGTCAGGAACTCAGCTTTATAGCTGCTCTGAAAAACAGCACTATCAGCAAAGACACCCGACAGTGTGAGGGCATCAGCTCTAAACTAACTCAGAGGGAAATGCAAATCTATTAAGTCAACACCAGTTGTCTCTGACCTATTTAGTCCTTATCTGCCCACAAGCTTATTCTGATTTACTTAAAGCAGTTTATCCAGGATGAGCTAAGCCCCTGTTACTAATTGGTGAGCATCTTGTCTCACGTTGGCCTAAATGTCTTAAACTCAGCTAAAAAAGTCTAGTTTAGAAAGATCAAAGTGTCTACACAGCTATCCACATTGCTTTAACTAAGGTCTTTTAAAACTGAATCTTAAATTAATCTACATTAATTGAATCCTTTTAATTAAGGTGCCTGCTTGAGCCAAAGATACTGCCTATTTGCGTGCTGACCAAAGACCTGGTTAACTGGCACGATCCAGAGAAAATCCATTGGGCAAAACACACCTCACATCCCAAATGTTTCTTTTCTGTTTTGCTTCCAGGCATCAGAACCATAAAGCCTCCAGGTCCACTGAAGTGTGCTGAACCTTGATCCTAGAAGTGCTGTCACACAGAGTGAAAATGAGGTACATGAGAGCATGAATAATATATATCACATTGCACTACATAGCTCCTTGGCATGCAAATGTCAAGAACTGGATCGTCAGCACAATATTCAGTCCAGTTCACAGGCTGAATATAGTATTAGAGGCTGTTGTTTATTTTTTAAATTCAATATCAAAAATGTTCCTCAGGCAAGTTAAGGTCAAAATAGTAAGAAATGCCCACTATTTCCAGGACCCAAACCAGGGTCAGTCTCAGCTGGGCCAAAGAATCCTGACCCCAGTATAAAGCTGTCTGTCTCACCAAAACTGGTGTTGAACAGTAGATTTACTTCTTTCTTTCTGACTCTTTTCTGCTGTTTCCCAAAGCTGTAGTTAACAGCTCCACAAACCTCTGCATTGGCTTTTCTGACACTCCTAGATCCTTGCAAATCCCTCAGCAACTGCACTCCTGCCTACATGAGGGCTTGGGAGGGGGCGAGGGGAATAAACATCAGAGCAGACACTTTCAGGGGAAAAAATGTGCGAAAGGGGTCAGGAGAAGTTCCACACTTTTACTGTTGCTTGTTTCTCTGATCTGATTTCTTCTAACTCCCAGCATGTCTTGTTCCTCATCCCAGCTCTCCCTATAACCATTACTTATTCCATGCTCACATGAGTACTTCCAGCTTGCAGGGGAAACTGACATTAAGGGCAAACAATATTAAGCCCCACACCATGACAGGTCCCAAATTATACAGCTACACAAGCCACAACATGACAGAGAAAGGAAAAAGGATTCAGCCTTTGACCCATACCGGATAATGCTACCTGTGGTTGATGGAAAAGGTGTTTTCTCTATATATGTTATCTCTCAGTCATTCTGTGAACAGCTGTTTATATTTCTTCTTTCATTGGCACGATCTTAAAAATCAGGTTGATATGTGCAATGTTGATCTGCAGCTCCAGCATTTACTGCCTCTTTTCAGCAGTAGAACCGGATTCCATATTCGAGGAATTTGTCCTGTTTCTCTGAGAGCACCAAGGGACTCCAGAAAGAAAATCTAGTGGGGGCCTCTTGTAAACACGGGACAAGATTTGTAAAGGAGCAGGGCAAACTCATCAGACTCCATCCCTCCTCCACGTGACATGTATGACAGCAGGGCCTTTAAGGTCAGTGTAGAAGGAAGGGGACCAGGAGAGACACACTGTTAAGGTGACCAGGAGTCCACCACCTTCTGTCTTGACTCAGGCAAAGCTTCTCCGTTTAGGAGGTGCCTGTCCCTGGAGAACAGACACAGTCATCAAGAAAGGGCCTCCTGTTTTCCATTTGTAATGTGCATTTTAACGGCGTTAAATTGCTCTGCACATTAGTCAGGTGGATAATTAATAAATAATAATAATAATTACTTGATGCCAGTTCCATCTGGCATCTGCTGGAGAGCTTAGCCCTCAGTGTGGTTTGGTAATGCTTTCAGCACTTACCAGTCAGACACCATCAGGCCACTCCAGGGCTGGTGGTAAGAGACAGTCTGGGAAGCACAGGGGAGGGGTTTGTTGTTAGAAGGCTGCTAGATTTATTTAGTATCATATAAAAGCCCTTAGAAAAAAACCTCTTCCTTTCACTTAACTCCCTGCCAAGAAATTACTTGGGGGAATGGGGAAAATGCTCTTTTAAAGGCTATTAAATGTTATTGTTAAAAGAAAAAGGTGCCCCTAATGTAATGCCTTCCCCAGAGCAGTTCTTCCCTCTCTCCAGAATAGCATCTCAGTTTTCTGTTTGTTTTGCTCTACCAAACTGAAGTTGACACTGTGGTTCTTGATGAATTGATGCTCAGTGTCATTGTCAATACTAATAGTTCTCCAAAAGGAGACTATTTGGTTTTATAATTGCAGCAGCAGCTACATTCAAGGACTCACAGAACAAAAAATATTAGTTAGCCTATCATTACTAGATGATCTTTAAGGCCCCTTCCAACCTACACCATTCTGTGATTATCTCAGAGGAAGACAACTCTTTCATGTATTTGGGCAAGAAACTTGCTTAAATATCACCAGAGTCCTGTTCATTTATCATTGCATGTGCAAGGAGAGCGATGCCATTTCCTCCAGGCAAGGGCTGACCTGTGAAGATGGAGGTTTGCAAGAGAAGTTCCTTATACCGGCCAGAGCTGCCCAAGGTCATGAGCATTATGAGTTCCTACAGACCAAAGCTTCAAAGCAAGCCTCCAGTATTATGTGTAATCATTGTCTCCCTCCATCCTCATGTCTGGGGAAATCTGAGCCTGATCTGAGGCTTGGATTCCTGACCAAATCTGTTATATAAACTATGTATCAAGGAGATTCTTCAAACTACTATAGCACCGCTAAGCTCACCAGTAAGGGAGCAAGCCTGGAATTTGTAACCCTTGGCATTTTTTGGCACTTGATATGTATGTGCTTAAGGCAAATAGTATACATACACCTACACAAAGGCTGGAAGGGCTTTTTCCTTCCCATGTCCTGATCTGAGTGCCCATCCTACAGCAATTGGTGAGCTGGCACCGGCTCTAACACTTGACTCAGACTGGGTCTGAATTTTTTACACTGGTTTTAAAGCAGACCAGAAACTATAGCAAAAAAACAACCAACCAAATAAACATCCCATCCTTGGCCTTGATCTGGCCAACAAGCAGATCTTTTTCAGCACTACTGTTGCTGTCTTACTGACAGAAAAGTAAGGAGGAACATATTTTTCAATTCTTTTCGGTTTCAAAAGCGCAGTAATGTTTAAGTGGGCACTTGCTATCCATACAGCCCTGGGTGACATCATGGCTTTGAGGTTCAGTGTTGAACATGAAGTTATTACAGTGGGAGGGGAAGAGAGAAGCAGTCATTTCAAAAATCAAACTGACAGCCAGCACTTGGAATGGCTCTTACCAGCAGCTGTCCTGGCTTTGAACTGTACCTGATGACTTAAAAAAGTTAGCTCAGGAGTATAAACTCCCCACACCACTTTAAGCTTTTTTAATAAAAATTCAAAGTGAAGAGTTGTGATAGCCCTGAGTAAAAGCAATCGAAAGAGCTACAGATGGGGCTGCAAGTCTGAAGAAAGGAAATTTTCTTGTTAAATTTCCAGCAGCAGTGGGAAGAAAATGAGAAAAGGGAAGGGGAAAAAAACCAGTAAACCTGGAGCAGGCAAAGGGTCAAGAATAAAAAGAAAGGGACTAGTTCTGTTTGCTGTTGTTAGAGGACAGACACATTGAGGGCCACTTGTATATTCAGTAGTACAGGTAACATCAGTACACTCAAGAGAGCAAATTCTGGCAGCCCTTGTACCCTCCAATGTTTTAAATGAATTGTCCCAATTCCAGTGCCACAAGAAAACCCCAGAGACAGCCCCTATCAGCAGTGCCACTGTAATGCCAACTAAAAGAAATTCTAGATCAGTCTTTCTTTTTCTTTTCCCATCCCTCACAGTGGCTTATCCAACATGATTGGATCGAATTGCATATTCTGGGAGTCATGATGTGGGGGATGTGAAGTTTGAATGGATCTAATCTCTTCACTGTGGAATACTGGATGTTAAAAAAAGAGAAATAATGAAACCCTGGGGTTATCCCTGTAACATCTCTTATTTTTTATTTTAAAAACTTAATGGGGATTTTTTATTACCCCCAAATAGTGTTTTAAAATAAAACCAAACCCTTCCATGCTGCCTTGGGCATACAGTGCTGAAACCTGCAGATGGAAGGCACTCTTGCAGACACTGCTTCCTAATCCTGCCAGGAGTTGGAGTGGGGACAAGGAAATCTCCAGGGTAAAATAACAGGAGCAGAGGTCCTGTAGGACAAGAAGATGATGAATTCCAAGGGAGCAAGAAAAGCAAAACATCAGAGGAAGAGATTCTGGGTTAAGGAAGCAGAACAGCAGTGGAGGGAAAAGTCTTATGGGAAAACAGACTAGCAAGAGAGGTGAGGCATAGCAGAGGAGAGCACAGAGTGGCAAAGCCATAGGGCCAAATCTGTGGGTAGATTTTGAAATGCTAGAGCCAAAACTGCAGGAAAGGGAGAACAATATAAATGCAGTGAAATTTGAGAGAAGGCTGTATCTAATAAATTACAATCTGAGGTTTAAAATCAGGAAAAATTTCTAAGAGTCTTTTCCATATGTTAGAGCAGCAGAACTGTCACAAACTACTTGAGATACCACTCTTGGTGCTGAGAGTCATAGCCTACTGCCTAGGTATCCTTCAGTGTCTTTGTATAATATTGCCAAGGTTCTTGTACTATGTCCACCACTTGCATCTGGGCCACCAGAAGTTAGACTGAAATGGAGAAGCTACTCCTGGATCAGAGCAGAAAAATTTCCTATTTCAATCCCTATTTTCATCTTCCCAATTTTCTCAGACTTTACTCTTTAGACCCATTGTTTTCTAAAGTTTGGAAGCTTCAGCAAGAATGATTCTAGGTCTTCTAAGAAAAGGCAGAGAGAAATGTATGTTATGCATAGGAAGAAAACAAAATCCAGCCCTTAGGGTTTTTTAAAATAGATATGGAATGAAAATAACCACCAAATAAAATGAATTCTGCACCGAAAATTACCTTTGCTGGTTAAAATGGTCTTTAAGTGTTCAAGGCAACATTGGCTCTGGTTTGACCAAGTTATAAGCCACACAGTACACACATTATATTATAAATCATGTTTAGTCTGACTCTCTACCAACCATTTATAACTAGGTGTTAGTGGTAAAATGGATTTTGCCCAACTGGATAACTTAGGATAGCAGCCAATATGCCATCAAAAATACATGTTCAACCTGAAACAGCCCTGAATTAGCTGACAGGTGAAGCCTTGGCAGCTCAGGGTGTGACACAGGCCTGATGATCCACTTGACTTCTTGAATGAGTTTCACAGGCAATGCTGAGGTCTCTGCTGCCACTGATAAATGTTGCTGTGGGCCGAAACAAACACATGCCTGGCTGAAGATCTGTAGCAACAGCATAGATGTGGAGCTTGCAACAGGGCAGAGTACCTTGGCCGCACTGGTAGGTTCACCTGGGGCAGAGTTAAGGTTACTCCCAGAGTCCAGTTTGTGAGCTTTGATACTCTTAGTTCACACTCAAACTTGACTTTGAGTTCAAGTCAAAGACTACATGTGCAGTCATCCATTGACCTTGTATTTTTGTTCAGTGTTAAACAATTCATTCCACAGATAAATTCCCTGTGCCATATGTACAAATACATAAATGTTCTTCTATCTAGATACAGACCTAAATACAAAGCTAAGGCAGACACTAGCACATATATAGCAGATTATGGATAATTGCTGTTCATTTACTGATCCTTACCCCCCACAGAACTGTGTAAGTTAATGAGCTCTGAAATATGAGTTTCAAAAAAACTTTCATTTCAATAATATTATACACCCTCGGGCTCCTATTAAACTTTTTTTGCAACAATAACACCATTCAAACTAACATTCATATGTGGATTACAGTGATACAGCACCTCATGAAAATGCAGAGAAAATGAAACAGAAAAGAAAGCACAGGTTTTTAGTCCACTAAACCTTAGCCACATTTAAATTAATCAGCAACAGCTCCTAAGGACAGGTGAATGGCCCCCAATAAAATCAGAACCTGCCTGGTGTTCTACCACATACTTGAAAGGAACAGCTAGACAGCAGAAAGATCACAGCATTTATTTCTCGGAATTTCTGCCCTGCTCAAGATGCAGCGAGCACTAGCCTTCTTGAGGGGCTTTCTATTAGAGTATTAATATTGTCTTTCTCCTAGAGATACACACTCTGCTCATCATCAGAATTTGCTCCAGCAGTTCCAAGGTTAGCCCTGACCCAAGCCTGTCCATGACCCAAAGAGCAGAGGCTCATTCACTAAACTGTGCTGTTTCCAGCTCCGCCCTCGCCTGCAGCGAAGCAGCTCCAGTGTTGCTACAAACACTGCAGATATCTCGCTCAGGAAATCCCACGCAGAAGTTTGGTGGAAAGATCTGACTCACAAATTTGTGCCCAATGCAGACAGGCGAAGCTTGCCCTCCCAGCTCAAGCAGGGCCTGGTTTTGAAGTTCTCTAGCAACTTGAACAAGTTTGCTGTTGCTTAATGAGATTCCAGAAGCTCAGGGGAAGTCAGTCAGAAGAGAGTAGCCAGGCCCTTCTGCAATTCTGGTTAGTCAGCTACTGCCATACCAATACCATTCAAAATGAGGCTGCAGAGCATTTCAGAAAACCTACCTTTCATGTTTTCTACATCATTAATGTACACATTGATTTGGATGCCTACCCAGAAAAGCTACAACCCAGCAACATCAGTTTCATGAGCAAAAATGGCTAAATCCCACAACACTGGACCCTTACATACCTCAGTCTCACAAAGTTTGAATTCTGATCCCAGTCCAAACATAATCAGAATTCGCCTCTACACATCAACATCTGTGCTGGAGTTTTTCTTGAAGCCTCATACCATAAAGCTGTAGGAAGAATCCAAGATTTCCAAAAACAAAAGAGGTAAGCCAAGATCACATTAGGAATGGACATCTGGCCTCTAATTAGTGCCTTGAGTTTTAAACCTTTGTGTTACAGGTTTGCTTTTTGTTTCTGAGCCTGTAAGGAGTTCTGTGTGGTGACAGGAATTTGAGCTGTCTAGTGCTCATCACAGGACCTGGATACTTCCTACCCATTGTGATTATTTGGCCTTGGATCTCTCTGATTCATAGAATAAAGTAAATGATGCTGGAGTGAATTTTTAAAAGGCTCTGTTATTTCTGTCTAAGCTAATTGTGTAATCCAGTTCTGTGCAATAACAATCACATACGTTTTCTGTATGAGGTTCAGCCTCATGCACAAAACCTTTTCAACACAGTTCTTTTAATATCCCTGTGCCTACACAATTCCAGTGCAATCCAACAGAGTGGGCTGGCCAACTCACAACTGGTGGCTGTTGATTTTTTTGTTTGTTTATTTGCAGATCATCAAGAGCATGTGAAGAGTGGGTATGTGTGAAAAGAACTGCAGACTGAGCAGCTTAAAATTGGATTGCTTGAGCAAAAAACACTTTTCCTGTTCAAAATTATTCAGGACTGAATCCTGACCTCAAGGTAAAGCAGAGGAAACTGAATTTGAAGAGGAGGGGATCTTCAGCTGGTTACAGGAGCAGGTTCTTCTTTCCCAAGGCAAAGGAGACCAGAAACATCGTTCTGCACTGCAGACCTACAGCTATTGGGGTATCCCTCATATCTGCACTATCTGCAGTCATTCTGGCAGCCACAGTTCTTGCCCACTCTGTTTCACCAGTTGAGTAAGGACTGTAGTGAAGCCCAGCTCTGTAGGAAGCTCTGCAAGCCATCTCTCAGGGAAACACCTCAGAGGCTGACGGCCCCATGCAGCTGATCTGGTCTATCTCTCCTGGCTTCTGCAAGCCTCTCCACTACTGCTTACCTAGAATAGCGGGTGGTCAGAGAGGCACTGTGGCTTAGAAAGGAAAAACATGAAGATTTTAAGTGCTCTTTCTTCTCAGCAAAGGCCTGTATTAGATTTGAAGCGAATAAAAATTATGATATCTCAGAACAATTACAAGCAAAGAATCTCAAAATTGAAACAAGAGGGCATTTTTGGTTCAGAAGTCCTGACCAGGCTCAGTGGGCTTCACCTCCACTGACAGGTGATACAGCATGGAGATCCCACTGGGCACAAGATGAAAACTCTGAACTCCTATCTCCTCTGGGGCAACAGAGCAAGCCAGGAACTGGGGTGAGGAAGAGATGGAGAACGTGTGCCAGAAAAGAGGCAATTTCAGTCCAGACCTGAAGCTCAGCTGCCTCAGACCACTCTCCGGTGACGTGGTGAAAGAGACAGCACCACAGCACACAAGGTCAAGCTGTTCCCCACCTCTCCAGCAGTTGCTGGAGCTGGAGTTGGAGCTAAGATTTACAGCGAGGACAGTGGGTGAGGCTTGGAGTGGGCACTGACTACAATTAACTGAGCGCCTGAGGGACTCTGTCTCAGCCAGAGCACGTTAATGCAATTCTAAAGTGCAGGAGTGCTCTAACAGTGCTCTTCAATCAGGTTGAGATGACCTATCAGAAAATGTGAGATGGCTTTGGATAAATGGTCCATATGCTGAATATCAAGACATTTAATGAAAAATTTTCCTAATAGAAAAATTTTCCATGCTCAATACTTCTCATTGACTACTTTTTTACAATTGTACCCATTTAATAGCAACTGTCATTAAGTTATTTTCTATGTAATATCAACTGAAAATCATTTATTTCCTGCTCCAAACAGCAATTAATGCCAATTATTTCACACAGCACCATGAACTGCTGCAGATTTTTCAATTTTCCACTCAGCTTGTCTACATAATTTTTCATTTTTTTAGTTTAGTTTCATGATTTTCAGCTATTTGAAACAGAGGCTGAAGCCATGATTTCATCTATTTGGGCAAAAAGTAATTGAAAAGGCCCAACTATTAGAGCAACAGGAACCATATAAACAAAAAAATAAGGAGGATGCACCATTGACTCTCTGGCTTTGATTTAACTTTGGGAATGTCGATATTCAATAGCAGAAAATCCAAGACAGAGCTGTGTTATACTGGAATGGACACACAGATTTTTTATGCTACAGATACAAGCTTCTTACATTGTACTGTTCCTGTGATAAGGGGGCAAATTTGAGCCCCCAGGACTCCTTTCTGTCTTGATGGTAGTAAATGCTACACCTTGAAGATTGCTTGATTTCGGGGTCAAGGTCGGGGCTCTGTTGTGCAGTGGAGACTGGATACAAGGAGTGATCCCAGAAAAAGTTCATTCTTTGCCTCGACTTAGCTCCGGTCTAACTTGCTCAAGATTGAAGAAGGACCAGCACCATCTGACAACTCTCTGAATGTTTATATTTTTCAATAAAATGGATTACATCGGTAGAGTCAATGGAAAGGAATTTCTAGGTTTTGAACATTAACAAATGCTAGGTTTTAATTTTGAAGATAAAATGAAGACATTTTATTTTTTATCAACTTTTTAGAGACGAAACGTATTTTCCAGGTTTGCTGCAGATGGATTTTGTGAACTCCTTTTCTCGGTGGTTAATGCTTGCTGACACTTCACAATCATTAGCTCTGTCCTGATCTACTGTTGCCTCCTCTAAGCCTGCCAGACTTACACAAGAACCAGAAGAAAATACTCCAGACAATGTCTTATGCAGCAGAGCCTTTGAACTCAACACTTTCTCCTTAATCCTCATATTGCTTGCAGAATTTCACCCTTACTCACTAAAATAATAGAAAATCCTTCTTCAGAAAGTTTTTTTAATCAAACCGAATTATAGACCCATTTTTTATTCTCGTGGCTAAAGTCCAAAAACACACACTCTGTCAATGGTGTTGAATTTAGCATTTTTGTGATAAAGCTCTTTGAGTGTCTTTTCAAATAAATATGTACAGCTTTAAATGAATAAATCATGCAAATACATGTTAATGTATACATAAATTAACACAACATAATAAGGAAAACGAAGAAACAAGATTACAAATTTTCTGCACCTTCAAAATATGAGAGTGATATTTGCTTTAGAAAGAACAAACTCATTTAGAGAAAAAGCTTATATAGATAGAAACAAACCCAAATCGCCAATGAAAGCTAATTTTATGATCTGTAAAGAAGGAAGATGTTCTTCCCAGTACAATAGACTAAACCCAATTAAATTAGGCAAGTGTAAAAACACAGAAACAAAATTTAATTTAGTAAATAAAATCTCAGAGTTGAATTTTGTTGTCCATTCCATGTTCATAACCTTCATGAAATGAGTTAGAGATTCCAGGGAACAGTATTCAGTGTGTATGAATGGGGACAGCCAACAGGAGAACCTGCCTCAAAGATTCAAGTTCTCAGACAGACTTTTCATGAAAAGTATTTATGTTCTTTTTCCTGTCTTATTATTTCAGTTTCTCTTTTTCAACCTTGAATGTTTTTAAATTAAGAAGTAGAATTTGAGGAATACTGCACAAAAGACAACACCTCAATACACATCCTTCATACGTCCCCTATGCAATGGGATGAATTTTTCCAAGTACTCCCCCTTTGCTTTACTCTGTTCCCAGGACACATTTAAATGGATAAAGAGTAATGTATTCCTGAGTGTTTTTTAAAATTCTCCAAATCTTATCCCATGGTTTCTGTTATCACTCTCACTAACGAGCTGCTCTTATTACTGCAAGGGGCGTAAATCTGTGGTTTGTGAGGTTACAAAGAGCTTCTCTCACTGTCCAACAGCCACAGACAGTAGTTTTCTAAGATAAACCCAAACTCCAGTACAACGCTGACAAGTTTTGAAGAAAAACATCTCCTCATAGATAGCCTATAATGCCACTTCCTACCACATATTCAGGGGTTAGTTTATGAGTATCAAGTATATTTTGACAAATGATACTCAGTTAGCAAAGATCAGGTTTCTGCTGAATTCTGCTTTCTGTTCACAGGAATCAAACTGTGGAACAAAGACACCTCACAGCTCAGAAATGTTCAACAGAAACATTTGCTTAAATCAGCTGTCTTTCACCCTGAGCAACCTTCCTGAGAAGAGCAGAAAATTCAACCCAAGTCTCCCTGATAGTCATCTGGAGATGGAAGTTTTTATCACAGTCAAGCAGAGTATAAAGTAAGGACACCGATCTGATGCATCTCATCTGTCTAATGCATTTGCCAGACCCTTATCACTGCACCTGGATGCCACAACTGACTCCATTTACCAGTCAGTTTGGATACATGGACTCACAACATGATTCTCCACATTACCACTTTAAATATCTGATTGCTTATCTGGAATGACAGCCCTGTTAGAACCAATTCATTCTTCACAGTGTCCTGGGCCTTGGTCCTTTACCTAACCCAGAGTGAAGCAGAGCAGATTTGTGTTTGCAGCAGCCTTCTGCCTGCTGCTGCACTGCCCTTCCCAACACATCAGCCTTTACATAGATGCATATTGTTGTCCTAGGATTCCATTCAGCATCCAAACACAGCATGTGGCAAAATTCTTACTGTATGAAATGCCAGTTGCTCAGATTCTGGTCTCTTCTCTTCATACAGTGCTTAAAAAACAAGCCCAGCCAAGAATATCCCACTTCTCTATCCTCCAAATCACCCAGCTTCCAACTGTTTCTTCTGGTGTCCAAGGCTAATATTGACATGTCAGAAATGTTCAGATGTGTTTCTTCTTCAGTATAAAGAATATGTGATTTCCTGACAGACTTCAGTACAGAACTGTCAACAAAAATATCAGTACAATAAAGCTGCAAAGTTAACAACCCATTCTCTGGTTTCTGGAGATGTCAGTAGTTATTATAAATGACTTTCCAGTTAATTACCTGTTTTGAAAATTAAGAAGATTGGGGGTTCACAGCTGCTCCAATAAGTAGCTTCAGTGCCCGCCTCATCCCATTGAGTATGATAAATAATATATTCTCTACCACCCAGACTGCCAGACAGTGGCTCTGTCAAACTCCTCAGAGAGCACACTTTGTCTGCCATGTGTTACAGGCAACATTTATGACAAAAGTAGAAATTAGATGGTGGTTAATCTTGCTTCTCTGTGTCCCATGTGGGGCACAAGCACAGTTGTAGTGTGGCTTGCTGGATGACAGTCAGAAAAAATGATCTCAGCAAATTGTGTGCACATCAGGATACAGCACAAAGAATGGGTTTAGGAAATTATTTTTGGTGAATTGGGCAATGAGGTAGTCTCTTAAAAGAGAAATGAGGTGACAGAAGAGCAAATTTTATTTCCCCTTTAAAAAATAGCAAGCTTTACATTACAGTTAGATCATGATGGAGAAGAATGAAATCATACTGCTCTGGGGTTTTTAATTTGCTTCTTATTGCTGCTCAGGCTATTTAGCTTGCAGATCATAACAAACTCCATTATAATGACAGCACCAAAAGATGGATCCAGCTTATAAAAATACTACTAGAGTAACAGCAGTAAGTTCTGCATTGTAGTTCCTGTGAAATGCAAAAAGAACAATTCTTATTCCAGTTACATATATATAAACAAGGTAAATTTGATAGACTGACAAATGAAGGCAAATGAAATCAGCCCTGGACTTACACATAGGCTGTCATCACACCATAACAACGCAGGACAGAAATCAAAGTTTTGCCTGAAGAGAAACTCCAAGGGAGTCCCCAGTAAGTCTTACCAGCTTCTAAATGAGATTTGATTCAGCTCACAGAATAAGTTAAAGTCAACCCCCAGCTGTGATTTCCTCCTGAACCCTCTTTTAAATATATAATTATAGCATGAAGATCATAAGAGGTAGCATAATTTAAGAGAATCATAATTTTCTAAAGAAGCTTGCTGGCTTGAGTTTCAGATTCCTTATATCAAAGCACAGGGCTGGGTAATACTGGTATCCCTTCATTCTCAACATCTCCTGTCAAACACACATCATGCCAAAAAGCAGTAACATTCATGACTACTGATGCCATTTTTCATTTAGACTCCTGCTTCCAACAAACCCAGTGCTTGTATCAAGGAATTGGAAGCTGTGGCTACACTTCATATTGGAACTGTCCAAACTTCAGTGTTTCTCCCCGTGCTTGATGCATTTTACTGAAGCAAATAAACACACTGATGGATCTGAACACCACAAGGAGCAGCCTGCACATAACATGTTCTGTCTGAGACTGAATTAAATGTACAATAATGCCCAGTCTGAGAGGTGTTAATTCCTCTTGGGAGTTTCTGAGAACTCCTGGGAATTCTTTCAGGAGAAGGAGAATTTTCACTTTACTTTGATGAATCTTTTATTTCCTCCCTGATTTTTAATGAAATGCAGGAACTTTAACTCCTAAAAGTTGATAACAGCTGGCATCCTTTTGCTTTCACGCTTCACATCTTTTCATTCTTAAGAGCCTTGCCAATCTTGTTTTGACCCCTCAACTCTGTATTTCCTTCTGTCTGTTGATGCAGTGACTGGTTTACCACCCCAGAAGAACAGTCACATGAGAGATCACTTGCTGTATAATAAACTTAAAACTTAACATTTCTTTCCAGTTCTGTACAGAATACAGTAATTCCCCAAACATTGAACTTCATATTGGCTAGGCTGGAATAAACAAACCAGCCTCCTGCATTCTCCTCTGAAGATTTCAAAGGCTCTCCAGCACTCAAATCAGGAATCGCATTGATTTTTCAGTAAATCCTTTCTCCTAATTCCTCTAAAGCATTTCAGAAAACCTCCTGCAAAAAGCCTCAGAGAACATACGTAGTGCAGTGTCAGGGATGTAAAATTGAAGGTGATGTTAAAAAATTTTAATGTTTGTTATACCAACAGCATGCTGACATAAATACCCAACATAAATTCTTCTATAGAAAGATACAGGGTTACAGGGCTGTAGCTTTCCTAAAATGGCCTGCTCGTTATCATGAAATCTATTGATCCGTTTTCATTAGGTAGAGCTGTCTTTGCCTTCACCAGAAAGATCCAGAAATCATAATCTTTTTTTTGTTTAATTTCACCATACAAGGCCTTCGGCTAGGATGACAATTTTGGTCTGTAAAACAGTAAATATTTGTCTATTCAAAGGCAGCATTTATCTTACAAAAGCACACATAGCAGTTTTGCCTCTGACAAGTTCCTTGTTTATTTATTACTCTAATAACAAATAGACTGTCATCCCTGCTGGGCCTCAAAGATGAACTAAATCTGCTGACACAACTGATTGGGAGCGGCTGCAAATTATTTTATTAAAAACTGTGCAGTAGCAGATTCATGGTGGGGAGAATGTTTAAATCATAATTCTGTTATTGGCCTATATATTCCATAGTAACAACACGCAAAGAAAACAGGAACACTTTTGTAACCCTCATGTTTATGCTGCAGCATTTGATTTTCATTTTGGTCCAAACAGGAGAGAAGCAGTGAAGGGGAGACAGATTTCTTTTGTGTTGAGTGCTCTGTGTGCACACACACCAAGAGCAAAGCGCAGCATCTTAATTAGATGGGTCCAGAGGCTCCGGCAGACAAGGGAGAGTGACAGTCACTGGACATGCTTGATAGCTCTCTCTAAAGCAGTGCAGAGACTTTCTGGGAAAAGCAAGACAGATCCATACATCTCCAATTTTGTAGAGCTGAGCCAACCAGAACGTGATAGGAAAGGACGAGAGGATGGTGAGTAAAAAATCCGCTGCACAGAAGGTGCCAACAGTCCTAAGACATATTATGCTTTTTACAGGTCACCCTCAGCCTCTTGGACAGAGCAGACAATGGGGAAAAATCATGTACCTGACTGTGCTACCTGGCTCCAAAGCCATGGGCCTGAAGCAGAGCAACCCAGCAGAGAACCACCTAAAAACTTACTGAGTGCTGGGGCCCTGGCAATTAGATAACAGCAACAGTAAGAAGAAAATTGCCAAAGAATTACTACATAATAGATCTACTTAGCAGTATCATTTACAGACACTTCAAATGTGGGACGCAGATGTTTGCATATATGAATAGTCAGGTCTTAAAAAAGAGTTTGTGACACTCATTGTCTCAACTCCCTCCCAGGCTTAATGCCTTCTGGGCTCTTACAAAGGTCTCACCCAGAATGAGCTTTTGGAGCAATGGAGATTTAGGAGAGGCACAAGAGAAAAGGAACAGATTAGAAACACATAAAATTAACTCAGCCTTTTTGTAAATCACCTCCTAGTCCTGCAGCTGTCACTGAAGTTCACAAAGCTGTGCATTAAAATGAAACCTCTCTTTTCCCACGTTAGTGCCACAGGAGCTACACAGCATTCAATCTTCTGGTCCATACAAACACGTGTAGCCCCGTCTGGCTGCACGCCTCTTCTCCTTGGCTTTGTTCACAGGCCCTCCACACCAAACCATGCCACATATTGCCACCTTCTCCAGTTTGTCAGCTGGGCTACACTCAATGCTGTTCCAACCCAAAGAGCCAGGCTAGCAGAGATGTACTAATCACCCCATTAAAGTGAAGCTGGGCAGCATGGCAAAGAGGAGCTTTGGAGACTGGCACATCTACAGTGAGAAGAGCACATGTGAGGACAGCGTACAGCTGGATGGATAATTCAGAAGGTGGACTGGAGGAACAAAATGCCATAAAAAGGCTGCTGTGCTGCTTGGCTCTGGCTAGGGATGAGGGGGAGACTTGGAGCACCACACTGAGCCAAGGGTGGCTGCCTGACAGACACAGCCTGACACATTACCAGCACATATCTGTGCAGAAGGAGAACAAAGCAAGGAGAGGACTGTGCATCAAAAGGATATTCTCTGACAAGATAGATTTCCTGGGATAAACCATTCCCAATCAAGGAGGTGCTTAAAGGCACAAATAAACATTAATGTCACTGAAAATGTCTTTACAGTCCAGCCATTTATGTACTTGCAGGGAACTCAGCTGGAAATCTCTGCATCCCCCAGTCTTTCTTAAATGTATAGTGGTACCCAAACCTAATTCCCCAGAGGGAATTAGGTGATACCAACCTCCTGGGGGACCTTCTCCCTCCAAGTATTTATTGGCTTCTACGCTGGACAGTTCCTTACCCTGCACTCTTTACTGTAATAGCTCTTATAGTCATTTGGTCATGTGGTTTGAGGCATTTCCAAGGAAACCTCTCAGCAATTATTTCTGGAGATGGAAAGTAGTCTTTTCGCATGTCTTAGTATCTATTCCACATACTTTATATTATAACAATTTATTCTGCAATGTGATTACATGTTGGCATAGACTCTGATTAGGGCTTTAAACAGGAACTAACAGCGGTTATGTTGAATATGTTTTTCATCTGATGATGCACAATACCATTGATTGGATGTAGATTATATTCAGCATTAACTCCAGCTATATAAAAATATCACAAAGAAAAGTCTATCTCCTGGCACAGAATACTCTTTAATTGCACGGATGCTCAGTACATGTTGTGACTTCTGCTTTTTTAAAAAACCCTGTGCACAAGAAAAGTCATGCCTGCAAGAGAAACATTAATCCAAGAAATTACCAAGCATTGTTTACTTTTCCTCATATATTCT
The DNA here is from genome assembly GCA_013396695.1 of Sakesphorus luctuosus. Taxonomy (NCBI): domain Eukaryota; kingdom Metazoa; phylum Chordata; class Aves; order Passeriformes; family Thamnophilidae; genus Sakesphorus; species Sakesphorus luctuosus. The sequence continues at coordinate 356,584 of VWZD01000580.1, read as the reverse complement.
GCAGCTTTTTGATTTTCACCCAGGCAGTATCATAAAGCTAAAGTGATAGGAAAAAAAAAAAAGCTGGATATGCCGTTGTCCAAAGATAAAAGTTTAAAGTTCATCATATCAGGATTCAGGAAATGTATTAACTGTTTCTTGCTGACTGCAGATGCACTGCAAAACTCTGATAATACTTTTTTTCTCCATAATACCTCTTGAAACTCATATCTTCACTGCACCTCATACTTCTGCCATCCTACTCAGAGGCATTTTTTAACAGATCTGTACCCCTTGGAGATGAGAAATGTCACTAAGTGTCCAATTTATTTGCCCATGATCATGGGGCTTGCAGCAGAACAGAACTGGATGAGGGCAGGTCTCCAAGTTGCTTTCTTATCCCTGGAAACCAACCTGATGTTGGCTTTCCAGACCTCTGGAAACAGACATTTCAGAGTGTCTGTCCAGATTTGATAGGATGTACTTGACAAAAAAGTGAATAAGCTAACCATGATATCACCACAAATTTAAGAAAAACTAAGAGGTGCAGAGATTTGCAGCTCAGTTCTTTACATAGCCAAAAAGGAAGAAAATGCTAAAAAAAAACTAAGTATTAAAAATCGGGGTCAAACTCAGTCCTTCCTCAGCACTATCAAATACAATGAGGATTTGCAGGTGTGGAATGAAGTGTAACCATGGTGTGTCTTTGGTGATTTTTTTGGACCAAATTCTGTTCCATTTATTCCCCTATTGGACAATGTGCTCTTCACACATTTGAGTGAATGAAGGAGGCAGAACGTTAGAAGGAGAGGTAGGGCAGAGCTGACCTGGTAAGGGCAGGACCAAGGGAGCAGACAAAGGAGGAATTTCTGTTTCCACTGCAATTTACTCACAGACAGAGATGAAGACTCCACCTTCCTCAGCCCAGCTCTAAGATAGGAACATTTACCTGTGCTGTACCAAATGTAATGCCAGCTAAGTCCATGATTTTAAAAGTTTATTTATTTATTACATTTTTTTATAACTTCTAATCTAGTCTTGTCTTAAACTGGTAGTTATAACACCTGTAACACCTGTAGTTTTGCTAACTATGTTATGGGCCACGTGTTCACCAGGAGGGCTTGGCACTACAGCTGTATCAGCAAACATTTTTACTTCAATTTAGGTCTTACAAGCTTGAGGAGCACAACTTCAGTAGATGGAAAATAGTGATTATCAGCTGTGTTAGAGAATATTCTGAGCCATGTTACCATTTGCAGGTAGAATCAATTGCAGAGAGCTGTAGGAATTAAAGCAATTGTAAATGCAGCATCCCAATTAAAATAAACATGGCCATGAATAACTACAATGGTAAACAATCATTCAAGTGTGAGGCAATAGCTGTGAATTGTATCAGCCAGGCTCACTGCCCTCTGCTCAGAGGATTCCTACTGGTTTGATAGTTGTAGCTTCCTTTGCTAAAAAACATGACTCCATCTCACAGTTATTTCTTCAAGGTCTCTTCTCAAAATTACATATAGTCCAAATACAGCAAAATCAAACACACAGGTGGGCAGGGAAGGAGGGGAAGATAAAGTGATGGCATTGGAAAATTCTACTCATGTACTGGAGGGTACAAGCAAGCTGGGTTTTAAGTAAAGTCCATTGAGGTCATGATTTCTGCAGAGAAAATTACAAAATGAATATGCAGCAACAGAACAAGAGAAGGCAGGAGTCCAAATCTTCCCCAAACTGTGCCTAATGTATTAGAAAAACTAATGGCTGGAGAACAGTTAGCCAAAAGCAAGACAGCACCTTTTCAGACAGAGAAAGTTTAATGCTGAAGCATTAGAGACAAAGGGTTCAATATTCATTGGTGGCGTTGTGTCCACTCATAGTAACATGGGCAATGGACCAGAAGGGAATATTTCATTGAGTTGTAACAGAGGCAAAGAAATGCCTTTAAAATTTTTATATTAATGTCATCCAAGGTAATAAAAAAGCAAAAATGCAGTACAAGGACAGAAGACCTTGATGTACCTATCAAGAATAGCTGAAGTGGGTTATTATGAATAGGGTTCTGCAAGGATTTTAACCATCATAAAGACAGCAAGCATGGATAGGCAATTGCAGAAATGTGCAGACACTACCAGGATGCTATTAGGAAGACAAGGAGGAAAGAGATTGATATAATACACAGCACAGAAAAAAATAGAAGTACCATCAAAATACCATGAGCGTGTGCACTTACTCTGTTGTTACAAGGCCTTGTTTAGAGAGTGAAATCTGCCAGTTCCCTGAGCAGAATGCATTGCTAATCACAGAGCAGGCTGCACTGGCAGGTTGTCAAATGACAACTGAGAGTATTCATCTGCAGAAGAAAGGAGGTCAAAAGTCAGTGAATTCTTTGCATACTTAAGTTCTTCAGATGATTTTAGGTTTTATTTTTCCTGTTTGAACTGTAATGAGCACCAAGCTGCACAGAAGATCACCTTTAAGAATGATCATCAATACTGCACTGACTTGCAATTTTTTATAAAAGTATGTGTTTATATTGACTATTGAGAGAAGAACAGATCACCAGATCACATGATCTGTCTACTTCTTATAGTCACATCACTTAAAGGAAGTAATTTTTTCCCCTAATAAAAATTTATCTAATAACTCTGGCTACAATATATCACCTTATTACTTATATATCATGCCTAATACCATAGTGCCTTGGGGCCCTGTTCATGATGGCCCTAATCGTCCACAGTGACAAGCAGACTTCTGTTTGGACTTGGATTTATTGCTCTAGTTTGTTGGTCACCTAAAGATTAAATTGCCCTCCCCTTTAAGTAAGGGGCCTCAAATAGACGCTCTGTATTGTAGCAGAGAGTTCACTGTTGGATCCATTGTTCCTTGACACCTTCTCTACATTTATCAGCCACAGACTTTTCGAATTTAATCATGTCAATTTTCTACTCGCTCTTTCCTGATCCTGAGGAGAGGTTTCTTCAACTGACCACATGATCAGAACTTTAATAAGTGCTATGGATAATTTATATGCAAGATTTTAGTGTCTGTCACATGTCCTGAGGTTCATCCGTTGAAATATGTATTCCACAAAGAAGCATCAGCCCACAGATTATGAAGGGAAACACCCATGGCTAAAATACATATTGCATAGTGCATACAGTCTTGAAAATAATCTGTATGACAGGATACAAGAACTCAGACATAATGAATACCATTTCACAAATGTACAGGTTACACTGAAGTAGAGAGACATATCAGACTCAAGAATTTTAGAAAGCTACAAGAGAAAACAGTCTGATGTGTGAATTAATTATCTGACCTCTGCTTCAAATATGTCATACCCCAGTCATTTCATTTTATTAAAAGACTGTATAATCATGAGCATAATCATAAATGCAATGTTTAAGGAAAATCTGGTTTGAACCTTTGTACTTGGGTCACATGTAATGTAATTCAGTTTTACTCTCTTCTTAACTTGATCCATATACAAAGCTGCTACCCAAAAATATGAAACATGGGGTAAAAGGCTCAGTTCCAAAGGGATGGTAACTTTTCAAACAAAGCATTTAAACAAAAATGGGTAGGGTCACTAATCACAACACAACACCACATTTCCTAATTGGGTGCAGGAATGCTGAAATTTGGTAGGACTACAATTGGTAGCCTACATGACAAAATCATATCACTCTGAAGGCAACCCTGGAAGCAGCAACCATATTTCAAAAGTTAATTCCTTTTACTGAAGTATCTTTGAAAGCATGTACTTGGCCCACTACAGCAGACACATAAGAAAATCCTTGGAAGTTGCAGCAACTCTGACTTTGTTGTTGACTTTTGCTGTACTTTGTTGATGAGCTAAATAACATTGCCCTGTGTGTACTCAGATGATCATTCATGCTCATTTGTGATCAGTTAAAGTATCTTTACTATTCTAATGCAATAAATACCAGACTGTGTTGCACAGGTCAGCAGGCATTGCTAGGAATATATTACTCTGAATAAACAAGACTAATATTAATAACAAGCTTTAGTACTAATCATTCTTCTCTCCTTACTTGCTTCTTAGTATTGTTTTTCATTTAGAGACATAGCTGATATAAATTTTGTTTGTGCTTGTCTTTCAAAGGTTTGCATGGCATTCTGAAAATAGTTATTCTCTCTACTCAGCATTTGATATTTATAGCCACAGTTTATAAAGGTTTTGTTAAAGATCACATGCACCTGTTACAAATCTGTAGGAGCACGTTGTTTATGAACTTGAAGTAACAGACACACACCAGGGTGGTTTCCTTTTAGATAGCATATGGCACCTACCTGGATATACTGCAGTGCTGTGATCATTTGTTACAATTAAGAGCCAGCCAACATAAAGAAAGGACAATTGGCAAAAGTGTATCTTTTAAGACTTTGCTCCAAATTGGATTGAAATTATTTGAAACTTCCAAAAAAATTGCACTTTGAAAGGACTGAAACAGGATTGGCTGGGAAACAACCCTAGGAACCAGCAATATGAAGAGGCCCTTGGTCCCCTTCAGTGTCATTCTACTCAGTGGGTTTGTAGCCTTCTGCTTTGGGCAATATTACCTGGGCCTCTGGAGAGCCCTGAGCCATCTCTGTCTTTGCATGGCCCCAAAGCAAAATTCAAGGTGAACTGATCTTTAAGAAAAAGCTGCCCTGCAACTGCAGACTGGGAGCACCTCAAAGGACTCCAGGCTCCAAGTTGCAGGTCATATCTCCACTAGGTTGCCTTTTTAGGGTGAGTTTCATGCTCCCTGTTGGGGGACTTCTCACATGCCTGGCATTGCAGGAGGGTGTCTGGAAGTCCTGGAAGGCTGCACTGGATCTGCAAGCCCAGGAAACACTCTAACCTTGAAACAGCCCCAGTGTGGAGACTGCTCGACCCTGCTGTGGATTGCTCAAGTCCACCCCAAAAGCCACAGCCATAGTATTTCCAGAGTGTGTGGCTCTAGGACAAGTTAAGAATTAAAGCACAGATCTGTAGCCTTTGAATGCCTGCCCTGCTCACAGCAGTCCTTGAACCCTAAAGAGTCAAAGTCTGAGCAGCAGCTGCCATGGCTTTCACAGCGTCAGAGCAGCAAGCCTGGAGCTGCAGAGCCTGAAAGCACCTTTGGACCTGGGCAGCCCATTCTTTCTGTATCAAATAAAAAGTACTTCCATTAGCCATGGCTGCAGAGACACCTCACCTGAGAGCTGCACGGAGAATGGTGGGGGATTTTCGGGCGCTCTCTTTCTGAACCTGGTGAAAGGCACCTGGTTGTTGAGGCAACAAACACGAATCCCCAGTCCTCTGTGAGTAAACGTTTTGAAAACAGGGAAGTAAATGCCTACTTTAAGACTTTAATGTTTCAAACATCATGATGAAAAATTGAAGCAATGTTACTTCCTGCAGAGGCGAGAAAGAAATAAATCAGGGGAGTAATTTACTTCAAAGGTCTCTCTGTTTACCTCTCCCTGTCTTCTAACCAGGACACCAATCTTACTGACTGAAGCCAAGAATGTAGTCAAGGGGAAAACGTCCATAAAACGCTTGAAATAGTCCAAATGAATGTAAAGTCTGATGGGTTTAGAATTGGTTCTGACAGTTTTGTATTAAAAAACAGTGTTAGGTGTTAATTTTCATTATAGTTTGCATTCCTTGTCACAGTGAAGACCAAATTCTCCCTAAGCCAGACCCTTATTGGCAGCTTGACTCTGATCTGTTGGAAACCAATGGCAATTGATGCTGGACAGGGTGTATCTCTCATGAAAAGGCACAACTTAGAGCACAGCACCTGCCAGACACCCAGAGGACACACTTCATGCCAGAATCTCTTGATAATCTGTACCAGGAAAGAGAGTAATCACAATACAGCACATGGATCTTTGAGATACATTTGGGTAATGGGATGCACTTGTTCTGTCACTTCCCATTCCTGAGTCCTGTAGTCATTCATGCAATCTGCTATATTTTGCCTTACCTAAAAAAAGCAACAGGCTCTTTTAAGTTGTTATATTTATTTCAGATTAAGAAAGCAATAAATCAAGAGAGTGGCAAAGGGTTTATAAGTGAACACAAAGTGAATTGCCATGTAAGAGGGAAAGCCAGACAACTCTGAAATGCAATAAAAAGGACTTACAGAGGAGATTGCCTGTTGCTTGTTAAGCACAGCAAATGGTAACAGTTTGCTTTTATCAAAATACATGATTTTTGAACAATGAAGTCTGGCAGAACCATCCTAAAACATCCACAAGTGTTCTGCCCACGTTCCCTGTTTATGTCCACTATACACAATATTGTCTGGCTCTGCAAGACAGAATGTTTAAAGATTAAAAAGTGCAGTGCACAGAAAAATGAGACCTAAGAATGACATCATCAAACACACCACAAAATGAGGCAGAATTACTAAAGGATTCCCTGGAGCAACTACAAGCCCTGCTGAGAATGTTCCTGCTGGGGCTCCCTAATTAATGTACCCATTTTCCACCTGTCACACAGCAGAATTAAACTCACTGCATCTCTGCTTTAATTCTCCACTCAATCAATAATTCGGATAACAGATTCAAAGTCCTGTAGATTCTGTGTATTGATCTTCTCCCACCCTCAATTTGCCAGTTGTCTCCACTAACTTTGAGCAGTACGTCACTGAAAGTCCATTTCATTTAAAATGTAATCACTTTGCCGATGCTGAACTGCTTGCCAGTTTTATTAGTCTTCAGAAAACTTTCCCAAAATATGGAGCTGTGTGTAAACACATTGAGCAGAGCATAGCAACAGAAATCAGCATTCAGCCTGACTTCTTCTCCTTTAATAAAAATTACTGTATGCAGGTACCTAGACAGAAATTCCATATTTTAGCCACTGGCCCTTTCAAAATTCACCAGGATTATGCTACAGCTTCAAATACATTTCTGGGTTGGTTTTTTCCTCCATGGCAAGTTAAAACAATTTTTGCTGATTGGAAAAAAAGAAAAAGTTTTACTTATTTATAATATTTGACTAGAAAAGGTTTGTTACCAAAAGGCAAATAATGAAAAAAAAATCTAACCTTATTCTGCTGAGACAGCTTCTATCTTTTGCAACCCTGTAAAGATAGATCTCCAAGTCTCATGAGGTTTCACAGTAATTAATGCAAACCATTTAGATCTGATTCTGAAAGCTGAATGGACTAAACAATGGAAGGTAAATTACTTTTTGCTGTTTTACATCTTTTCAATTCCTCTGCAAGGGTCAGAGCTGACACAGGGAAGATTAAATAGCATACAGCACAAAACGACCCTTATCACTGCCTTTCTGGAAAATTTGTTTTCTATGTATGTAAAAGGTATATAATGCTCTTGACTAAGAAGATACATGGGCATCATTACTATGTTTATACCAAGTGAATAGAAATAGATCAGAAGATGCTCCGTTATTGGCGGAGAGATAGCAGGAGAAAGTTATTAAAATACAGAGAAAGCACCGTTAGCAGCATGCAGAGCAAGACATGTCCCTGCATTGTTTTTCTGAAGATAAAATTCACTGAAAAAAGTTAGAAAAGGAAAGTAAGTTTCTGATAGCAGTAAAGGCAGACATGAGTTTGGATACAAACCGGTTGTCTTCAGCTCCTAAAACTCAAAGTCTGACTCCAGCACTGCCTCAGTGATGTGTTTTCCAGAAGAATCAGCGCCTTTTATGCATGGCTGTGATGGGAGAAAGGCTAATACACAAAATCAGAGAAATCTGCTATTGGGTCAACCTTTCATTTCCCTAATAAAGGCAAAGAGACTTTCCATCTGTGTACTGGCTTTGAAGTATTAGTAGGTAGTAATTTTTGCCTTGGTCTACCAAGTCAGTGCACTGCCAGCAGCCTGCCACCTTAGAAGAAATAACTTTGAGCACTTCTATGAAAATGTGAGTGGAAGATATTAAGAAAGGCTTACTAGCCTGGCAAAGCTCTTTCAGCTGGCCTGACTACCAGTTGTATCCAAGAGTTCATGAATATTTTTTAAAAAAACCCAAACCAGTGGCTAGTCATACAGGCATCATATCAGTAACTGATTTGGTTTCTGGTAAGTTAAATTTTCAAATTCAGGTCTCCTGATATCCTAGGCTGCTTAAACCTGTGTTAGAAGGGATCTCAGAGCTCAGATATCTGAGAGATGAGGTCTCAGATTTCAGATTAAAGGTTAGCCTCAGAAAATAACTGCAGACTTACAGTAGAAGAAAGGATTAGATTTTTATTATACTTTCCATTCTTTAAAAAGGAGTTGGAATATTATTAATTACCTTCATTTCCTGGAAAAAATCTCGAATTAAATAATCAAACTTAATATAAGTGCCTGCAAGATAATAAGGAAATGGGTTACACCCAACAAAGATTTCGTCAGGAAGTCATCTTGCCAAGAAAACATCATTTATTTGTTAATGAGAAAATAGGCTTTGTGGATAAGGGAGGAACAGTTAATATTGTACCTTGAATCTAATAACGTTTGCCACATGATCTTACATGATAGTCTAACAAAGGGCTGGGAAAACATGAATGAAACCGCTGCAGGTTAGGTACACAACTGTTTGGATCATCATACTCAAAGAGAAATTCTCTCTGTCATTTTTCCATACTCAAGCAAGTTCACTGCATGGTTTGTGCAAAGGATTTGTCCTAAGTGTTGTTCTGCTCAATACTTTCTCTAATGGCACAATCAGAGGACATGTAGCTGTCATCTTCAGATGACAAGAAACTTGGAAAGACTGACAGTTTATCAGAAAACCGAAAAAGATTGCACAGTGATTGTGACAACCTGGAGAAATGCTCAGAAAAAATGGGATAAACAATGTGAGATATGGTACCTGTGAATAACCAGCTATAGATGTATAGTGTAAAATCACTAATTACTTAAGAGAACTTCAGCCCTATTCAAGAAAAAAAAGAGGTTCAAATTATTGTAGTTGAATATAAATTAGTAGTAACATGCTGCTCCAAAAAAGGCAGTCAGGCATAGGAACATACAAAGTCAGGCCTGTAAAGCCCATCCCATAATCATTCCTCTGTCTGCTATACTGTCACTGTCTGATTCAGAAAGGTGCAACCAGGAATCCATAGCAGAGCCCAACGGGCCACAACGTCAGAGAGCAAACTCAAAAATATGACCAGTTAAAAAACTATAGAGAGAATTCTGATTGCTTGATGCTAGAGATACCTGAAAACAGGTGCAAGTACTTGAAAGAAATTCTGTGTGAATTAATTGATTAATTAATACATCATGAATACAGGAAAGAACCAATTTGTGCCCCATGGCCTTGAGAACAGAACAAGATGTCCTCATCGAATGCAGCAAGCAGTGGTCAGGTTAGACCAAGAAAAACACCCTGACAAAAAGGGCAGCAGAAAGGCCAATGCAGCATTGGATATGACTCTTAGGGCAGGCTGTGAGTTTGCCCTCAACACAGGCCCTTGAGAACAGGCGTGACAGAACCCTGCCAGCAGGGACACGGTGGGCTGAGGGGTGGACTGAAGCCCATCTCAGACAGCCCTCTGTGTGCCTGGGGAAGCACAGTTGCTCTGAGCTGCACATCTGCACCTCAGCCAGATGTTCTGCAGGCGAGAGAACCAGACACACAGACAAGATTTAAGTTATCGCTGCCCAATGGAGGAAAGATGACTATGCATATTTTTATGAAATATATTAATGGACTTTCTTAGCCTTGCATGGACCCTTGCAAGCTTCTGCTTTCCTGAATTGGAAAATGCGGTTTTATATTGAAATTTTTTAGTTAGTGAGTAATTCCAGCTATACTATCAATAAGATCACAACAAAAATGGATGTGATTTATGTTTGTAGATACATGGCTATGCACAAACTGCAGGACCTGGGAGCCCTTCCCAGTTCCTCAGTCCAACTCAGTGTTTCATTCTCCTCCAGACTCAGCACAAACCAGATGGCAAATGCTGTTCCTCACCCTCTGCATGTTGCAGCCTCCCTGGGGAAGGAATAAAGGCATAAAAGCCAGGGAGAAACTTGCTTGCCATCCCAGCAATAGGCTAAACACGTAGAGAGCCAATATATAAAAAATAATGCCTGACTTTTTTAAACCAAGACCACTCTCCTAGATCAGGCTTCAATGGTTTGGCAGAAGACTTTGGAACTGGGTTTTTGATGTACCATTTTGTTGCCATAACCTTGATGCATTGCTCAGCTGGTCTCCATACCCTGGGTCTTGGTGTCCAGGGTGCAATAAATCTTAATCAAACAGTAGTTTGATTCCACTCTGTTGCCATTACAGGAAAAAAAATAAGATGGAAAGGGAGAAAGGAAGGAAGAAAAAGAAAGTAAGTAAGAAAAGAAAAACAGACTCAATGACTGTTCTGTTCTAGACATTTTCTGTGGGTCTAGCGCTAAATGAGTTGGTGTTGAGGACAGACTATTTCACTGAGCCAATACAAAAAAAAACCCCTACCATGACAGCATTTATTAGAAATAAGACCAGTAGCATTAGTGAGGAAGAAGCTCTGAAGAAGTCATGTCTACTCTGCAGCTGGACTTAAGAAAAGGGCATTTCACTCACTAAAATTGTCACTCATTTGCTATTTGAACAGAAAAGTCTCATAATATATTAACTGTATTTGTAAAGCCTGCAAAGTCACAGAAGCATTGATTTATACCAACAAATACACTGCTTAAGCCACTTATCCAAACACTGTGAGAACATTTCATTCTGAGAAAAAATGCACAAGATGTAACAAAAACTTAAAATTCCTCAGTTCCTGTCAAACATCAGGTTTATCTTGTGGACCTACTGAAAAATCATAGAATCATAGAATGGTGTGAGTTGGAAGGGACCTTACAGATCATCTCATTCCCACTCCCCTGCCCCTCCCCAAGCAGGGACACCTCCCACTAGCCCAGGTTGCTCAAGGCCCCATCTAACCTGGCCTTGAACACTTGCAGGGATGGGGCAGCCACAGCTTCTCTGGGCAACCTGTGCCAGGGCCTGCCCACCCTCACAGTAAAGAACTCCTTCCCAATATCTCATTTAAACCTGTCCTCTGTCAGTTTAAAGCCATTTCCACTTGTCCTCTCACTACATAAGTGCTACAGTAGGATTCATGCAACCTACTTTGTGATACCCACTTAATAAGGTTTTTTGGAGAGGTGAACAGAGTAATTCATGGGAGGTCTGAAATCAACAGTCCTTGATAGTACAACATCACCTCAGATGTGGCAGCTGCAGCAGCAGAGACTTCCCTCAAGACCCATGGATATACACAGCACCTCTTTGTGCAAGAGCAGCTCACTTTTAACAATACCTAAAGACTACAAAGCTTGTTTTGTCCTGATTAGGATATTTTTGTCATGTAACCATTTATTATTGAATATAAGGAGGAAAAAAATGTCAGGGTACAAGGATTTTAGACTGTAGTCTATCCTGCAATAATGCAAGACTCCCGATGAGACATTCTAGTTGCCAACTATATCAAAACAAACCTTGAAAACAATACCTTCAAGCAGTGGTAGCAATAAGTTCTTTCGATTTCAATAAAAGCTTTCCATCTCAAGATCCTAAAGAGCTTTTTAAATATTAATTGAGCCTCTAAGCAGCCCTGGAGATGTTAAAACACTGCAGCCAATGATCAATTAAACCATACACAGCTTATCCAGTTTATAGATAAGGCAAGGCACAAACGTAGAAATACCCAAAGTTGCTCTGCACAGAGCCAGATCAGGGTCTCCTGAGTGGATGGGAGCCACTTTGGCATCTGAAACATCCTCTTTAGCATGTCCCATGATGATTCTACTATCCAGGTTTGTCCATTTATCCTGGGGATCCAAACCCCTATTAGAGGAGTGACTGCTACTTCTATTTTATCATAGATGAGTGACTGAGGTACAGGGAGATAAATGATTTGCCCAAGGTCACACAAGAGACCTGTGGCAGAGAAACAGGGTATTGCTCAGTATTCTTGTTTCTTCTCAACAGCCCAAACAGTCCTTTTTTCTTTATTTTCCTTTTCCCTTTTTACATTGTTTTTCAGCATAGTCCAGAGGGTACTGAATCAGTCTGAATGACGTGTTATCCTGACAGTATGAGGATTTTATTTTGGTTACATTTTTGACATATGTAATGAGTAAAACATTCTGTACTTGTAGCATTATTTATCCTCTAGCCTTAACTGCAGTGTTCAAAAACTAACACTGACTGCACCTTTCAGAGCACATGCAAGGGGAGCCTGTTATTTGTCAAAGCTCACAAAGGCACTGCTGATAGTGCAAGCTTTGTTCATGAGACAGAACGCTCTTCCCCCTTCTATGCTGCCAATTCCTGGGCAATGTCAATACCCGTTTAAGAGGTCTCCCACTCTCTGGGCTCTTTCTGTCATGTGTTGACATCTTCTAGGAATCAGCAGATTTTATGCCTCTATTCAATTCACTTGACCTGCCTCTAAATATCTTCCCAGCATCTGAAAAGCCACCATTCCCCACACAAACATATGATGAAGTCCAGATCAATAAGGCAGGATAAAAACAAACAAGCTAACTAAGGCAAGTCTAAAGTCTTAAGAGCTATCCACAGATGCTGCTATCTGGACTGTTCAATATGATGTTCTGAATTGCACACAGCAGGATTTCATTTGCTACAAATAGCTTTGCACCAGCAGCATCTTCAATAATTTTATCATGCAGTGTTCCCTAGATAGACCAATATTTCATTTAATAAACAGCAAATTAAAATAGCAAATGTAGTGAAGGACAAAGCATGAATATATTTGCTTCAGACTTTTAAAGGGAAACATTGGGGGTTTTTTTATTTTATTTTATTTTTTAGTATTTCCGTAGTTGCTCATAAGGTCACCTTCATGACAATTCCAACAGGGGTTTATCTTGTAGTGCTCACTCTGACATACAGCCTGATGATTTATTATTGCTTAGTTCTTGATACTGTTCACTGCACAATCCAATCTAAGAGAGACACATATTTCTCAATTCAGGGACTTCTTTTATTTTATGAAAAATCAGCTTGGTGCTTTGTGGTAAAAACTAGACTTTGGCATTTGATCTTAATTTTTTAAGTATTTCTTTCTATTCTTTGTTTCTCTGCTACATCTTTGATGCATTCCAGGATCATTTTGTTTTCTATTCCTTTGCTTTTCTTCTCTCGTCCTATTTTAGTGTGGCTACATCCTAAAGAAAAATCTGCCACAGAGGCAGTTTCTTACAGACACTCTTATCTAGATTTCTGTTTCATACTAGTAGGTGACATGGTGATAGATTTCATACGTTTTCTCTCCTCATTTGGGAGAAAGAATATAATTATGCAAAGGAGGGTTAGATGGACAGTAGAAATATATCACTATTAACCCACCAGAACACATGCAGATTCACTGTGGTTATGTGCTTAGAGAGGGGAAAAAAGCCCTTCATGTGCTAGACAAGATTTTTTTCTCTCCTTGTATTAATATCAATTCAAGGGTAAGTCAACAATTCTCATCATGTCATTTCTGTGTCTATGGTCTTGTGCTACGGTGCTGTTTAAACTCTGCTCGGCTGCAAAGCTGTCTCCAGTATTCCCACAGACTGTCTAAGGCATTTGGAATCATTAACCCGCATGGAGCAGCCTGCCCGTTATCCAGCGACGTTCCTTCAAGGCTGCCAGTCATTAGCTGGTACGTTAAGTAGCTAATGGTGCTCTCACAGTATCTGCTGCATCATGCAGGTGCAACAGAATAAACATTTTTCCCCACTGGTCCTTTGTCCTAAATCATTAAGGACCCCAATCCTACAAAGATTTATGTCTGTGAATAAGTTTACTCACATGAGCACTCCTGTTTCAACCCTCTTAAACACACGTTTGTAGGGTCAGAACCTTAATGATCAAACTCACCATCAGGTGTTCTTTAAGGAAACGCAAAACAGCATCAGAAAACACCGAAAAACACTTTCTGCTCTGTATTTCATTTTACCGAGAAATATTTACACAAGTATTCTTTTCAAGAGCAGAGATTAATAGTCACACCTGCTAGTCTATGACCTCATTACTTCCCCACTAATTGATCAGTATATAAAAAATATATATCAAAGCAGTATGAATATTCCCCAACTAATTGGCTGCTGGTAAGGGAGATTAACTGAGGATATGTAAATTATTAAAGCCATAAACTGCTTCTGGAGCCTCCTGACTCTCCTGGGTGGGGCTGGGAGGATCAGCTGGCCGTCCCCGCTGGGGCTGAGCCGGAGCAAGGTTAAGTAAGCAACCCTCATCTCTGTGTCTGCATCTATTAGACACCTTTGCTGACTCGCTGGCGCCAAGAAGTCAGGCACCACCCTCTACACTCAGAGAAGCACAGGAGGTTGCAAATGGTGAATTTAATACCGCAGCAGGAGGTGCCATTTACAGTCCCAAAGGATAAGTCTCCCCCTCTTCTCTTTCATGCTCATATAAACAAATTGAGGCTGATGCAATTTTGAATCATGTTGGCCTATTTTGTTTTTAAATATGTAATTTCCTCTTTATTTTAGCATCTACGCAGGGTAAAATTAAAGGATTTTTTTACACACGACTGATGGTTAAACTGCAATGAGGTTTGGTACTTTAAGAATCGGTTAAAGCATTGACAAATACAAGCAAAAACAAGAAAAAAAATTTGGGGCTAGCAAAAAATTTGGGGCTTATTAGTGCAGCTTAAAAGAAAGAGTGATTAAGGTGCCTGTACAACCAAGCCTTAGACAGTATAGTCTTTAGGTTAGTTTAAAAAACAAGCAAAATTTACTGCAGGAAAGACTATCAAATATTTGTGTAATGCTTGCCTGGTTTGCTCTATCTCTTGTGACATTAGTCATTCTTAGAACAATGTCTTCAAAAGGTTAAAACCATGCAATTTTTCAATTTTTAAAAATCACACATTACCAGGCACTGTTTGAAAGAATAAAATAAATTCTAGTGAAAACTGCTGCCTTATCCATTCAAGCCACTCCATCTATATGTTGCTAGAACAATGCAAGAAGGCATCTTTTGTATGACCAGAAAGTTTTTAAAATATAGTATTTACACTCTGTATTAGGAGATATTGCAAAACAGTATTTTTACAGAGGCTGCTGAAGATTAATGCAAATTGGAAAATTCAAGGTGTGGGAAATATGCGGCTTCTTACAACAGATACAGGGGAAAACGATCACATCTGAGGAAAAGACTGACATGTTTTCGTATCTTTTTAGGGATCCAGGGACTATAGTCATTCCTCAGTCCAGTTTCCTCCATAATGTGGGCCAAAAGATTCCACTTAGTGACTTCTGAATCATGGCCATTTGAGGTTAGACTGTATCATCATTTTTAGAAGAACACTAATCCTTCTAATTAGAGAATCTATTTTATTTCCAGGCAAAGTCTTGCAGTCACCTGGTTACTCTCACTGTTAAAGTAAATGGGGCAGCAGAGGCATGAGAGGAGTCCTGGCAGCTGTGAGTGACAGGGTAGATGGCAGAAATGGGAAGGGAGACAGATCATAGACTACCTCAGGTTGGAAGGGACCCATAAGGATCATCAAGTGCAACTCCCAGTAGGCCAAAAATGCATCTAGAATTAGTAGACCAGAGGAGTGGGCCAGCACATTAGCAGGAAACATCAAGTATTTCTCTTGTCAGCATAAATATCTGAGCCATTTCAGTCATAAATTACATGGTCCATGACAGGCCACGGGCCCCTGCCTTGTGTTCCATATTGCACTGCAGCACAACCATTAGCATGGGGTTGGATTTCTCAGTGGAACTGTTAAGCCTACAGGATGCGACAGCCAGCGCATCTGACCGCTGCTCCCGCGGAGGAGGCTGACGGGACCGGGCGCGGCTCCGGCGTGGGGCGGCGGGGAACAGCACGGGCTCAGGCCTGCCAGCGCAGACAGGCAAACGGTAAATAATTAACCACAGCAGCGATGCAAGTAAGGACAAAGGGAGAATCTGAGGACACGGGAAATGTGTGGCTCTCCTTCTCGCACACAAACTTCGCGGTGGAGCGAGGGGAGCGGCGAAGGCGAGGGGAGCGGCAAAGGAGCGCAGCCTCCCGGGCAGCTCATACTGCTCAGCACACGCACCTTGGGCACAGGCTCCCAGTCAGCTGTACCGCCTTATAACCTTCACAGCACTCCAACTACACTTCAGCCGATCTTCACCCATAAAAGGCAATTTTAACCCTGTTTTTTTTTTCTTTTTTGTCCACAGTTAAAATGCAAGATTCATCTCCTCTTCGTTATTAGTGGAGGAAAGAAGGCCTGCATTTGGCTGTCTGACACATCACAAAAACATGGAATGTTCATTAAAGATTTATGGCAACATCAAACATTCTGTTTTACTTTCAATTTTGTCACATAATCCCAATGAAACAGTGATTTAGCTGTATGTGTTAAAGTTATTTGTCACTGCTGAGTCCTTCCTGTATCACTGCTGACACACAAATATGTAAGCCAGTGCAATCAGTCTCCATGGGGTCTCTCTCTTTTGGGAGAGTTTTAAGCATGCTTCTTCTGCAGGACTCTGGCTGCTACTAAGACTGGGCTCTATATTATTTAAGCTTTCCAGTAAAAAAAATAAAAAATAAAAACCCCTCTTAAGTAATGCATTAGTGTTATTCTTATCTAGAGGAGGCTTGTGGGACTAAGTGGAAAGATAAAGGAAATAACAGAGACATGTGGCAGTGCTAATGTTAATATTTGATTAGAAATATTCCAAACAAGATGTCAAGACAAATTCGGTCCTTGTTATCAACACACACGCAGCTCATTGAGGCTGAAGTAGTGTATTCAGATATGCAGTTTAGAACTTCAGTAATTTGAAATCAGTTTGTGTTCATAAAATGAAGGTGCACACTACAGAAAACAAAGAAACAAAACAAACCTCTAACCCTTCTAGTGTAATGCTCAGAATTAATTAGCAAGGACAAGAACTACTGGAATCAAATTCATACCTGTATTTCCATTATTACATGTTGCTTAATTTAGAACAACACTGTGAGCGACATCAAACTTGACTTCACCTTCCCAAAGTCTTAAATAATGTGTCTGAAGTCCTCATACTTAACACATCTTCAACTCTGTCTTTGGCCACAGCTGCCACAGGGCATAATCTCCTGAAATTTAAGTGGCACGACAGCATTATCCTCTGCTACACCATGTCAGCTCTCTCCCCTTTTCATACAGTTTTATGTATTCGTTTGTTAATTGTAAATGTTTCCATATAGGACTTGTCTATTGCACCAAGGAATAAAACAGTCTAAAAAAACAACCTGCATGAGGTTGTAAGTCACCACCATAGTGGCAATATTGTCATTGTCAACAATGATGTACAAGGAGAAGATGGAGAAAGAAAGGCACACAATTAAGTGTAAGCTGATGGCATGATACCCAGCAGCAATTGTCAGAAACAAGAAGATGGAATTGGATGCAGAGCAGTCAAGAGCAGAAAAATAGAGCTGCATCTCAGTTGGATAAGGACAGCAGGTGAAATTATGTAACTGGACAACATCAACCAGGGAGAAAGTAGGCAAAATAAAAAGGGCTAAAATACATCACAAAGCAAAACTGGAAGAAGAGAGAACTAAGGAGGAAAAGAGTAGCTAAGTAGGGTAAGGAAGAACAAAGATTAACTGCCAAGGAGGCTATGGTGTTGAGAAGACTTAAGAACTAAGCAGAAAGATCAAGAAGGCTGGATCTGGAAGTCTGGCAAGAAGCCATTGGTTGAGACTCAGTAAAAGCCCACCAAAACTCAACCCTGAGCCAGGATGTACCTGCAGAAGATAAATTCGCACCTACAGTCCCTGACTGTGCTGTGGCCTTCTCAGAACACACCTTGGTGGGACTTCAGGTTGCTGGGTGTATCAGAGGACTCACCTATTCTCTCTGTCTGAACTCCCCAGCTACACAGCAATAATTGTTTCCCGCATGGTGGTTTTGTACAAATTAGGAGGGGAAGGTACTCAGTACTGGAGCCATATGAAGGTATAAGATCTGTGACAGCATTTCACGAAGAGAGATTGGTCAAGGGTACATTTCCTGATGATGAGTACAGAAGTCAACAGCAGCCAGAGATGGAGAACAGGGAGAAGGAAAGGCACACCGAGGCAGTGGGCAGAAGTGCTGGAGGGAATTTTCAGGAGCATCTAACATGGACAAGGAGTGTTGAGGGCTTAAGCTGTGTTACTGTGCATCTGTAAGAATTACCTATGTAGGCCCCCTTTACCATTCTCCACCCTTTTTTATATATATTTCCTGTGCTCTTTAAGATATCTTTCACAGATAAAGGCAGATACTTGAAATGACAGCTATTTCAAGATGTCTGCAGGCACCTTCTTTAACTCCTCTATCAAAGGTGTTTCACAGCAGTCAGGAGGCAAAAGAAAAGGATTAGAAGTGGGAATCAAAAACCACCATAACCAATAAGCAATTAGATAGTATACAATTATTTTATGATCCATGAGGTTGGCTGTAATAATTCAGTCAGTGCAACGAAGTATATGTTAGATTCTTTTTTTTCCATGAGAAACTAACACTTCCACAATGTTTAAACAGCAGTGTGACCCAACAGTAATAAACGAATACAAGCCTTTCAAATACAGCTGCAAAGGAATCCATAAACTACAGAATTTGTGATGTATTTACTTCAGCTCTGCTTCAAAGTAGAACTAGCCTTTCTTTAAAAAGAAAAACAAAAACACAACAACAAAAAACTGGCCTTGGTTTTGCTGAAGGAAATCATTGACAAGATTTTGTGGGGAAAAGATAGACTGGTAAAATACAATTTCTTTTTATATTAAGACATGTCAAGTTACATCAGGAATAGTTTTGGACTATGCAACTGTATTTTGTCTCGGGCATTTGCTAAACTTAACAGGCTGAAATAGACAACAGCAGAACTGTTAAGATTTATTTCTTATTTTCTTCAAAACGTCTGTGTTTGTTTTTGAGCAAGAGGATGATTTTCCCATCCTGAGAAACAGTGAAAAAGACAGTATTTTTCAGTGCAAGCTAGGAGATGGAAATTAATGAAAGATACTTGTAAATCATTCATCAGCCTTGGCAGTGCCAGGCATTTTGCATTTCAATACCTCCATGGTTCTAAGAACAGCATAAGGTAAGTTTATAGAAACCAGACTATTTCCTCATCAAATGTATCATGGATTTACTGGGAGAAGGATATTCATCCCTTCCATCTCCTGATTAGCAAAGAACCAACCATTGTGGCAGTTCTCCTCTGAAATGTTTCTGGCATGCTGACAGACTTTTTTCCCAGCACTGTTGCATCCTAATGAGCAAGACTCCAGCCTGCTGCAAGAGCTGTTTCTCTCGCTTACCAGACAAGGTTTTGTGCCACATGTATGTGACTCTTCTGAGAATAAATTGTGAACACTGTGTTTTCTGTGTACAAGTATTTCTGTTTTGAGGCACTGCATCTCCTCATTGAAGACATTCAGCTTCCTCCTAAGGCAGCAGGCTACTGGTTGTCACATTATGTTTCAATCTTAAATGACAGCATATTTTTCAAGTGTCCCTGCATTTACCTCGAAGTTTGCTCTTTCTTGACAAAGTTGCTCCCAAACAAGCATGAAATTGGGAACTAAAGGATGATACCTCCTTTCAGAAACCCTTAGCAGGCCTTTGCTCTCTCTGATCTTTTCTCCTTTTCCTGCGTTCACAAAACCTCATGCTATTTGCCAATATCAACATTTAGAAAGTGTAAATTAAAATTTAAAAAAACGAATCACATTTCTTTTGGTAGAATTTCAACAAAAACGTGAAGAAGCAGACATGCTTCTCATTCAGCTACAAGCACTGTGGTGGAAGTCTGAGGACTCACTTATCTTAGTTACAGCATATTCCATAAACATGATTGTGCCCTAATGATACCACTGTCCTTTAGCAAAGCCCTGGGGCCAGGCAAAGTATTCAATGCTGTGGACAGCAGCTAATGTTTTGCACACTGCCTAAGGCCTAAATAGGCCTTTCAGATACAGGCCAGATGTTCACTCTTTCTTAGGCCAGCTTAAGGCTAGAACAAACCTTTTCAACCAGGGTTTATCAGAGTTTCTAAATTACATGCTGGGAAGAAATTTAATTGGTTTAATTAAGAAAGTTTATTTCATGGTAATTCAGTTTTGTTATGCTGCAAGACTTAATGTGTCCTCTGATAGGAGTGATTTGTTATAAATATTCATAGCAACCCTCTTCACATCCAAGCCAAAAAAAAGTATATAGTAAAGTATAAAGTTGCAGATTAAAAAAAAATACCTTTTATAGTCTGGAACATGACTGTCCAAATATCCTCACAGTGGCATCCATGCTTATATAAGTCAGAATAATTGTCATCTCTTTGTATAGTTCACACAGTGCTCACAGATTCTCTCTGTTTTCAACAGAAATGTCAAAGCAAAGGCAATGAGGTCAAACCTTGCCCTCCTTCTCCCCATGAAGTTCTAGTCATTACTTTTCTTGACCAATTGCTGTGGGTTGCTGAGGTTTGGGGATTTGTTTTGGGTTGGTTTTTTCCCCAAAAGTATCATAAGAAACAAACCATTTTCTTTATCATTATGCAATGCAAATATTGCAAGGCTGATTTAATGTGTTTTGAAGTGAGCCCTGCTTGACTGAGATGCCTAACAATGCACATTACTGCAGGGCTTGAAAAGCGTTGTAAACTAGAGGCCGTGCTACCTGGAAAGGTCATGGCTTGGTCCTTCACACTTCACAGACACCATGACTTAGCTAAAAATCCAAGCTCACAGACATCAGTCACTACCATAACTGGCCTGCAGGTCAGGGGAGACAACAGCAGGAAAACTGAGGTTGATTCATTTATGTCCTTCTGAGACTCAGGCATCCTTCACACTGTTCTTTTCTTGCCCCTCATCACTAATCATTACCAATGTGAGGAAGCTGCGAGGAAAGTTCATGTGTTGAACGCACAGCTCTCCAGTTGCAGTGCAGATCCATACGGATCAATAGAGGGTTCATTCTTTCAGCAGCAAATTTAGCACAGGCAAGTGGTGCCCACTGACAGTGCTGATGTCCCCTGCCCATGTGCTGTGCTGAGAGACCACAGCAATTGCTGCTGATCTTCTCTCATCACTGTATCCCCAAAGCTCCCCAAACTGCCGGCGTGGGGTGGGAATTTGGCTCCGTAAATCAAAATTAGAGGGAAGTCTGCAGGAAGACAGAGCAGCCATCACAGAACAAATCCCTGAGCCTTTGTTATCATCTTTGTAAGATTTTGTTACACTAATCCATCAATGCCACAGACAGGCTCCATTTTGTTAGCTGCTGTTCAAACATTCAGCATTTCCCAAAAGAATAGGCAGTCCAAAAGAACACAAAGAAACGTGGGGAGAACAAGGTATGCCAGGGACAGGGTAAGTGTTTCTGATCAGAGCACCACAAAGGGTTCAGTTTTTCTTAATATGTTAAGCTCTATTTAGGAGTGCTTTTTCACAAAAAACAAACAAACAAACAAAAAAACCCCCACCTAAATAGTACTCAAGGCTTTCCAAAAAACTTTATTTGCTAGTCACAGCATGACTCTGAAAGTCATTTATTCTGTGGGTCTGAGTTTGGCCCTGAGATAGAAGAAATTTTTACACATATTATGCAGATTTGCATGATTCCCTCAAGGCTTATAAAAACTGCAGCTCTCAGATACGACAAAACACACAGGTACATTTCAAATATTTCTTTTCAAATACTTTTACATTTCTGGCAAGTTAAGCAGTGAAAAAATATTATGATTATTTCCAAGGATCCACAGTGATAACTGAAGTCAGGAATTACACTGAACAGGCTAAAAAAGGACACACTTTGTGCTCCATGTCTGCTTTGGCTTTTATGATTTGCAGCATCCCAAGCACAACTCTTGCTTCTGTATCTGAGGTGGGGGCCAAAGTAGTCTCAGACAACAAAAAAAGACCCTTTAACACATTTGAATATATTTTAATCTGCTTATTCATGTATTTTTGGGTGTTTTTTTAAAAGAAAAAAGAAAAGAATAAAAGAATTATTTGTAGGAATTCCAGCATTGTATCTACAAAGGGGTTATTTTAAACATCCACCAGTTAAAACACTTTCATAAGAAAGGTCCTGGGCACTCACTCATATGCACAGCCAAAAGAGACTCAGAATGAAGTGCAAGAACACTTGTATTTTAAAGGATGTGTGCATTTCTTTTCTTCTCTGTTAATACTGCACTGTGCAGAACAGTTTATCACCCAGTCCCTAGAAGAGCTGCAGTGCTTTCAGATATTCATGCCAAAGAAACACCCACAAAACCAAAAAAAAACGAACAAAGCAACCACCAGTATCAACCAACACACAAAAAACCCCCCACTCTTCAGCAAATCAACGTTTTCTCAGCTCACTAAATTAGGGTGGTGATGAGTCTTCCCTAGGTTACTAAAACACATAAATCAGGTATCTTGACAACACCTCTCTGCCAAATCATAGCAAGAAAAACAAATCCATTTACAAAAAAGATTGGATTGATACAAACAGTATTTTGTTTTTAGTTCTCATGGCTATATGGGTATTTTAGGTAACAAGATGGTAGAATTAATCTTCTCTAATACTGCAAGGAGCACACTTCAGAATAAACAGTGTTATCAATCTATTCCTTTTATATCAAAACAGAAAGGATAAAGAAACAACATAACTGAGTCTTTTTGTCAGAGACTGGCAAATCAGGAATATGTGGCTGACACTACAAGAAGAAACAGTCTGCCTTCTTAGCTGGCCCACCTGCACTTTGAGATAAAACACTGGGAGGAGACATTTTGTGACAAAAGCGTCTCAAATTCCAATGTGGTCTTTCCAAAGAAAGAAAGAAAAAAAACCTTAAAAAATAATAAAAAATTCTTGACCTAGAAAGCATCAGATGACACATGTGCACCAAAATATACCCTTTGAGTTCCCAGAGTCAATTCCTGTATTTGAGTGAAATTTTTAATTGTTTGTTTACATATGTAAGACTCCCAACAAAAGGAAATATAACAAGAACGTTGTTGCTAGAAATGCCATATTCTTGGATAAGATGAGAAATCCATTGAAGGAATGTAATAAAGGAAGTGTAGGGATGAAAAAAAAAAAGAAGAAAATTGGAACACAAAGCTAGGAGATCATTATATGAATTTAAAAGAACGGTATAATGGACAGAGGCAGAGCTAGCATGTGTGACAAGAGAAAGAAAAGGTTTAAACTTCAGTATCATGTGCAGAGAGGAAAAGCCCATCAGGAGCAAAGTATTCCAGATGATGGAGGAGATCATTTCTGCCATGAATTTTTTAATACATCAGAGAGAAATGAGCTACATGCCAAAACAGCCAGAAAGGAAAATTCACAGAAGTGTAGCCAAATACAGCACTACATGTGACTAAGTCAAAGAGCTGGGCTGCAACATTCTTTTATTTTAGACAAACTCAGCTATTCTTCAATAATATCCACTTGGACACCTATAGCATAATTTACTTAATTCACCTCTCTGACCACCAGTTAAGTCACTGCATTAAAAATGTACTGATAATATTTTCTCTTACCCTAGAATGTATACCTTTCTTATGAATCACTCCAAGCATGCTATACTTCAGCTCTAATTCACTTGCAGATTTATCTGGGAACAAAAAGATCATTTAAAAGAACTAATTTTAACGTTTTCTTACACTTTTACTATTGCTTTCAAAAGAATTTGGTATAATATATAGTTTTGGCTATGCATTGTGTCACTCTGAGTACAGACACACCATTCAACCACAAATTATCTCTGCTTCTCATTACTAATGTTCATTCACTGCATGAATTCCATGCAGGAACTACACCTTAAAGCAACATCAGTTCTCTGTGAAATTAGAAACTGAAGACTGTTTCATTAGCCACCTTTTTATTTGATGCCGACAGTGTATGGGCTTTAGACTTAAGTTCATAACCTGCTCATAAGCAGTATTGTTTCAGTTCACTTGCTACCATGGAAAAGAACCAAACCAATTAAGAATGCTAAAATTGCCATTTCGTTTTTGTTAAGGAAAGAGAGAGATTCTGCTAAACTGACAATAAAAAAAAAAATCTCACTACGAGAATTATCCAATTTGACTAGATAGGTCATTTCATTAACTAAAAAGTAACAACATCTCTAATCAGTCTTTCTCACCTATAAATTACCATTTTTATCTCTTCAAATCTTTAATTCACTGTTGCTTTCCTTTCCGTTTGCTAACAACTACTGCCTTTGAAACACTACCATCTACCACATCAAAAGCATTTTAAACAGAGAGGGAGTTCACTTTGGAATGTACTGCACATGGATCATTTTTTCCCCCACTAGTATGTTTTACTACAAATTTGCTTCAACTAGGGTGACAATGTGTCATTCATAACGTACAATAGGTGTCATGGGAAACTGTTTATAGGCCGAGTAAAACCTGTCCAGTGGACTCTTCTCCAAGCACAAAAAATAAGAGGAGGAACTTTTCGTGAGCAAAGTGAATACAGTCTCAAAGGAGCTTCCTGCATGAAATGGTGAAAAGAGGTGAGGGGGGGAAACCAGACACACTGGCAAGGAAAGCGCAAGGCCCATTTATATATAGATGCATATTTTGGTGGATTCATATGCATCCATACCTATGTACATATATGCATAACTAAAACACCAACAGGCAAGTTAAAACTGCTTCCAGAAAGTCTGAATTTATGGGACTGATAACTCATGCAGAGATTGACCTTGACAGCACTGGGACCCCAGCACCAAATACCAGACATAGGTCACCACTGTCATCTCTTCAGACATGTTTCTGTCTTGTTAGTGGTCTCAAAGGAAATTAAGATTGGTCAAGTTAAAGCTGAGAGCAGGGACTTATCAGTTGACGTCCCTGTCTATGAAATTCCATGTGTTCAGCAAAGTCCCTTCTCTGACCATCTTCAAAGCTCAGACTGAGCTTTTGAAAGGTTTCCTATTTCACTATTTTGCCTGCCTTCTCTTTTCAACTTCTGCTTTTGGCTGTTTCTCCCTCACTCTCCTTGCTAAGAAAGGCTGTTCTCACTGAAGCATTGAATCTTCCTCTTTTCTGAGGTTTTACTTTTAGATCCGTGCAGTGTCCCAGATACAGACAGCCAGCACTCTAGACAATAGCAGAATAGATAAGGAACTTCAAACTTTCACCAAGAAAGTATTTCACAGAAGCCTCCAGCAGAACACAGACGTGGCAAGTCACCCCAGCTACCCTTTAACAAGATTTGGAAAATAATACAGAAACAAGTCAGAGTCACACAATTACAAGATTGGTAAATCCAGCCTCGTACCATCACCAGATACATTAACCATCCCTCTCAAATTACTGTCAAGGGTTCATTTCTGTTTATGCTCACTGCAGAAATCAAATAAGTCCACTGGAACTCTGCCCTGTGACTCTGAACAGCTTCCTCTAGTGAACTTCCACCAGTGGCCTCACCATCCTCTCCAGTGGTACAAGCAGTACAATCAAGCAATGAAGGAAAAGGCACATTTTTTCCAGAAAGGTGAGAAAAACCTTTATTTCCACCCAGAAACTACTCAGGCAGAGGATACTACAATTGACCTCTTCACTGCAACAAATGGGTTCCTGCATATGAGTTAATGTAATTTTCAACTTTTCGAAGTACTATAGGAAGAACTTGCCACTTGATTTATGCAGAACCTTAAGAAAGGCCAGGACAGGACCTGTGCACGAACGACCTACATTCTTATCAAAGGTGATTTATGCATGCAAATTTAGCTGGGTTAACTAACTTGTGCACATGACTTTTCTTCCATCCATGCAACAAAATCACTACCTGTCTCAGAACTGCTACTCCTAAATAGCAGCCTCATTGTGTAGGTCCTACCATGCTACTGAAGCAACCTAAATATTCCAGTCCCATTCCCAGGTCCTGTTCTCCTACTTCTTCCAGAAATGTCAGAATGCTGATCTAATCACTAATACAACAGATCATACATGGGGCACAGTCCATCCTGTGGGAATGGGTTTTAAAAAAAAATTATTTCACCTATCAGAGGTCATTTCCTAGGGTTAGTAAACTGCTCAAGCACTCTCTGGCAGATCAAAAGTCTATTTACCCTTCAGCAAGGAATCATTTTTCTCTCTTCTCTAGTCTCTTCAATATTATATGATATAACTGATACTATGCAACAGGTTTTGTAGCTCCTACCATTGGCTCAGTTTTCTTGTAGATATAATGAAACCCAGGAAATGTGTAATTTTTTCTGCTGCAGTCTCATTATCATCTGAAAGGAAGATTGTATAAAAATCATATGAAAGAAAACATTTCTATACTGTTATACATATATACATTAATATCCTTTCTGAGCAGTTACTACTGTGCTGCCTTCAAGTGGGTTACCACACCTTGTTAGCAATATACCTTTTAATGTCATATTTGCTTTATTCTGCAAAGAGAAGGGGTTTTTTTCCTGTAGCTTGAAGTGCTTTCTACCCATATCCAAACAATAATTAAAATAAAAGCCTAACAATTAGTAATACCAACTGGCATTTGTTTCAGATTTTTTTGTGTGTAATTCAAACATGTCAAGCCACTGAGTAACCATTATTAACTGCAGTTTGTAACAGAGAGAAAAAAATGACTGCTGGAGAACTGAAGCACTCTGTCATGTGCCTCACAGCCTGCCAAAGGCATAATGAGGAATAAAACACTGAATTCCAGTCTCCAAGATCAGTGATTAAGCCATGGCAAGATTGGGAATGGTCATTTGCTGACCCAAAACTGTTACAAAAAACTACATGTATCATTTTTTTGGAGGAAGTATTAGGAGACTTGGGTTCTTTTCTGACCTTTGGGGCTAACTCACTGTGATTTTCAACAAATAATATGCCTTGGTTTCTCCTTCTATACAACATGGGTATCTATATCCATTCCTATGCATTCATATTTTCACCACAGGACTGAAACTGGTGTGTTCCCTTTTTGTATAGAACATCATGTTAGTTTTACATTTCTTTTGACTACAGCGTGAAACTGTTTAATTCAAATGGGATCTAGCAGGATGTGAGACAGTGAGCTGAGTTATCTTTCAAATATCATTCAGTATTACAAACAGCAGCACCAGGCTGCTGGAAATTATTACATTTAAACAATGTCAATGAAAAATAAGGAGCCAGAGTTTGTCTTCTTGCTTGGATGCAGAACATGACTCAGTGCAGTGATACCTGACATTACAGGTCAAATTGAAAACAAATTTGCTGATGGAGCCATAATTTGCAGAAGATTTAGAACAAATTTTAAAACTTGAATTGCTCAAACACTTTAAATCACAGAGAGGAAGAAGTAAATTTTTAAGTCATTAATAAATATCAGCTAACATCCTTGAAATCAGGGAGAAATGTACCTTCTCTGCTTCTGTTCTGTAACAGAACTTTGCAAAGGTACCAGCCCCTCTGAACAAATGAAATTTATTTCATGGTGATGGCAGCTATCAGCCAAATCCTTGGATCATTCCCACCTTTACTTCCCATTATAGCAGCAAAACCAAGATTAAAGCAAAGGGAATGCTTCCTAGATAAACCTCTTCACACAGCTGCCAGGTAAAATACCGCCTTACCAAACTTGCACTAAGAACCTCTAATGCATCCAGCAAACCACTTAAGTGGCATATTCCTCCCCTGCCTGTAAGTGGAACAGTTTGTTCCAAGCGTGAAAGGACCAAGCATGTGGTTCCACTTGTTCTGTTCCCAGTCCTTTCTCTGCCTGTGTGAGTTATGTGACTTTGTCCTTAATATTCCATCTTCCTTGCCCTCATTTACAGATCCATGTACAGATCCAATGTACAGGAGGCCTATATAGCTACGTCTGATTTCAGACGTGATATGAATTATCATTCCTGTCTAGATATTTTCCAAACCATTTTATGTAAGTACAAAAGGAAACGCACAGAAATCAGAAAACACATTTTTGTGTTCCCTCAATCGATGACCCAGATAAAAATATGGTATGGAAAAGCAAAAGCTTGAGGCTTTTGGTCCTGCTCTGGAGGCAATAAAATCACAGAATTTTCAGACCATGATGTGGTCTCTCATAGACTTGTGTCAGGTATTGTTGTTGGTTTGGGTTTTTTTAAATAATGCCTTCTATGTGATATCAGAATGCTCAGTGTCACATTGTAATTTAGTTTCTGTTTGCCTCCTTTATTTTAGAATATTTCATACAGACTATTCAGAGATAACTTCTTTAATTTCCTGCTTGTTGTCAATTTCTGCTTGGTACATTCATAAAAAATAGTGTCATTTTGGGGGAAAATTAAAAAAAACACACTAAATGCACAGACTTCTCACACTGTTTTGCCAAGATCTTGATATCTTTGCTTAGGATTCTGGAATGCCCTCCATGTCATCAGTCCTAAAACTAGAATCAGTTTTCTATAAGCAGGTTTGAAACGTTATGTCTTTGTTTTATAGCTGTCTACTGCTTTGATTTAATAGTACTAGAATCAATAAGAAATTTTTATGTAGAGTATTTTAGTCTGTATTGCTGTATTTTTTGACTCATCATACTGTTTATGAAAATTTAGTCTGCTTTGTGATTTAGCACCCAGACCGATGCCTTTTATACTTCTCATTTGTTGAAAAGTGTTATGATTTTGCATTTTACAGTAGAATCACTCTCTCGAGCTCTCTTGTACTTTCTGAATTTTCTTCATGGGAAGAACAAAAACTAAGCTTGGACAACCATCCTACTGAAAAATCCAGCGTAAGTTGCTTTTCAGTAGCACCATGGACAGCTTGTCTGCCAGTCAAGCCACAAAAGTACATTATTCAGAGTATATTTGTACCCATTTCCAAAAAGCAGCTTGCAAATATGTCCAAGAGCAGTAAATTTCTTGTACTCCAATGTATTTATGGAAGTGGGTAATCAGCACTCGATTTTCAGCGAGCTCTTTTTAATTTGATGTCTTCCCCAGTTCCATGCCAGCCTGTGCCAAAGAGGGAGCCACCCTGCACAGCAGCATTTTGTCACGCTGCAGCTGCCGGCGGCTCCCTGGTTTAAAAACTTGCTGATGGGGAGACAGGGGGAGAATAGTATAATGGTTTTTTTAGTCTGTATTTCAAATTGCCACAGGGCACACATTAAAATTACAGATTTTTTTTTTTAATTAGAAGATATGCACAGACTAGCTACAGTGGTTCCTTCTCCTATCACTCCTTTTTTTCCTCAATACCCTACAATCATAAAATAAGGTTTTGCCTTCCTCAAATGAGCAGAGTTGGGTTCACTGGACAGGAACTGAAGCCAGACACTCACCTGAAACCCTCTCCCTCAAGAGTTCATTCTTGACTACCTTTGAGCAGATCCAGCCTGTGCTCCACAGGTGGAGAGCTCTTGAGGCACAGCAAAAATGCCACAGCTCTGCTAAGCTCAGTAACCAGCGAGCACTCAAGAGAGACCTCTGTAGCAGTGGTTCTTCCCATGGATTCAGAAAAGGGATGTATAGACAGGACCCTGCAAAATCCTCAGGACTGCAGGAGGGCACTAAAAGGGTTGCAGTTTCTTCAGGAAATTATGAGCTCTGATGCAGAAATGCCCTGAAACAAGTGCTTTTTCCTGCACCCACATGCTCAAGCTCTGCACGAATCCAGCTCACTAACCTGCACAGCTGACTTAGCTTCAGGTTTCCAATTCATTCCAAACAGTGGGAATATTGCCACAGAGCTCACTGTGTGTTGGCTCAGGCCCACCGTGCAGAGGGAATGACTTTTCTCAGGGAGATGGCTGGGCCTGTAAAAAGAAATGTGCATCAAATGTAGATTGCTATGAAATAATAGGACCAGGAGCAATTGACCAAAACGAGAAATTCATATTAAATGGAAAAATTATGCAGCATGCAGCCAGAGGAAAGGACTTAAGGACAATTCCTAAAAGCCATAATCCTAGCTTGGGGATGCAATTAAAGAAGAAAAAAATAAAATACAAGTGTGGTGGGAGACAGGACACAGAAATGTATTCAGAGTGTAGAATACAAATCACATCAGGATGTTGGTGCTTTACAAGGTGGCAGCTGGGCCTGCAGTGGAGCAGCCACCATTTGTCACTGGCTCAGACAGGAGCCTCTCACAGCAGCCACCCCTCGAGTGGGGCAGCAGCACCAGCCAGGACAGGGAGGGAGGCTGAACACACGTGCCATATCCTCAGACATCACCAGCACAGGCACAGCCAGCTACACCCCCAATTATACAGCAGATGAGCTTTACTTTTCCATCCCCATTCTTCCAGCATCTAAAGCAGTAGGGATTCCATCCAGGATAGAGAAAATAGGGCTAGCACCTCTTAGGCTCCTTCTACACCTAACTGAGATAAAAATAAAAGGAGCAACTGTGTTGAGCTAAGTGGTTTTTCCATTCTAACAATCTTCATGCCCTTGAAATTTAGTTTGAAATGGAGCAGCCTGCTATTTCCACATCAAAAATCAATACAATCAACAGGTTAAAACATTCTCAGTTACAATGAAACAGTACCCAGGGAAATAATACATGATACTTTAAGAAACATCTCAAAACTTGAAGGCCATCAGAAAATAGAAGATCCCTTCGTTTGCCCAAGGCAATGACATGGCACTGTAGATGAGCACCAGAGAAACTTGAGGAGATTGGGTGTCTGTTCCCAGCACTGCCAGCTCTCTGCTCTGTGACCTTGGGCAAGTCACTTAACTGTCCCCTGCCAGAATGAATTAAAAATGCTTTCTTACCTAAAGCTGCTCAAGATCTGTATGCAGAAATTGTATTTCTCTTACATTCAGTAATTATGATTTAGTTAATAATCCTGTAAACATCAGACGTATACACACGATACAATAAAACACCACCATTTAGCACAGGGCTGTAGCTGAAGAAAAGATCTTACACAGCCTCTATCTCTGACTTGCACTAACTCATCCAAAAGATATTTCAGAAAATATTGTGGACTATGGTCTAAATTTTATTCACGTGAAACAGAAAGGAAGCAGCTTACCATGCATGCAATCAGTTGCATCAGAATGTACCTTTTCACAATCAAATTAAGAAAAAAATTTAATTTACTAGTCTCATGCTAAAATATTGACAACAGCCTGGCTTTAACTTCCCTCTTAATGACTATATTCCCAAAGCATCCAGCTTCCTTAGAGGTCCAGGCTAACACACAGCTCGCTGCATTTCTTCAGCTGAGTATCAACTCCTGACCACAGGCTGGAGTGTTTCCCTCCCCTTGCTTTGAGATAAGAAGCAATGGAGAACAGGTTTTTTAGGACTGTTTTTAAACATTCGTTCATTTGACCCCTATTTGTATGAAATGTCTGGCATGAGGGCATGAGAATGAGACTTTTTAAACAGTCTGCTAAGGTATAGGTTAAAAGCTCTAGGAATCCCTTATGCATCTCTTAGAGGGTGAGTGGGTGTGTGCATGTGTGTAAATAAAATGGCCTAGTTTAAAATATCTTTAATGACCAATATTTGCCAGGTTGAACCACATGGGTGTGAGCTCCCCCTGCTGACTCTCGAGCTCAAATAAACGAATTGTCTTCAAATGCTTTTGCAAAGACTTTTGATATTGGCTCAAGGTCAAAGGAGTGGACCTGCAAAAGAACATTAATTTAAGCATCTTTAGCATCACAGACCAAAAAACAGCAGTAAGAACATAATGTCTTTTATTTTCATCCCACTGGGGGACTTTTACAGTGGCTGCCAATTCAGATTTCGGTGATATACTTGGTTTGTAGACTACTAGAATAAAAGCATTTAATACAATCCTTATGCTTCTAAAAAACATACTCCAAGCAACAGATTAAAAATTGAATTGGCGTGAGAATATGTGTTGTCTTTCCCTTTAGACATGAACATATGAAGCAATATATTCCCAGCTAGAGGCAGACATTACCACCTCTTTGATCAGCTGTAACATACACCTGTATTACTGCCCCACCTCAGCCAGCAAGAAAACAAAAGGAACCACAGCCCTCACATTTTAAAGACTACAGCAGGCTTTCACAAACATGGAAGCCATGGCATGTAGTGGCTCAATAGTTAAAGATTATACCTTTAAAACAGACCCTATTCAATATTTTATTATTATCAAGACCAAATTTTTCCACTTTTCTTCATGCCACTCTCACCAATAACTAAGAGGACATTGTCCATCCAAATCTGTTGGCTATATTTTACACAGTGCCTGGTTTTTTGGACAAATGTTCTTATATCACAGAGAAGTTTAGATGAGAACAAGTCAGTTCGTTTTCTACTGCATTTTCAGAGCCATTTCAAAAGGAATTGCTGACATCTACTGGTTCAAATTATAAAACACTCAATTTACAGTTTTTCTTTCCAGATAAAATCTAATGGCTCTGACTTCTTTCTCAGATGACGGCAGAAGAGGCAATTCTGTTGAAATTACCAGAAATAAACCCATTCTCTCTCATTTAGCAGTTCATCTCCTCTTTATGCTTTCTGGCAAGCAGAGACATCTAGAACCGTCTCTGCTAGGCCCCAATAATCTCTGGAACATGAAAAATCGAGGGAGTATTTGGCTATCATGTGAGGCAGCTCCACCCAGCCCAGCATGAAACCCACACATGCTGTGCTGAAGATTCTCAATTTTGCAAATCTGATGCAGCACAAGATTATCATCCTCATCCTCCCCTTTCCCAGCTCCCAGAAGACACGCAGCTCCCTCCCAGCACTGTATTTCTGAGCCTTGAGGCTGCTGCTCGGATGCTGCAGTGCCATGTTGGGCACTCCAGCTCTCTCTGCAAAGCCTGTGCTGCCAAGGACTTGGGGAAGATGTGGAGGAGAGGAGTGGGGCTGAAGTGCTTCGGTAAGAGATTTGGTATTTCAGACTGGAGGGCTGCAAACAGACCCACTCCCCCTACCCCTTGCTTGGAGTCATGCACCACACACCAATTCTTTCACAATTCAATACCCAAGTTGACTCAGCTGTCCACATGGCCATGTCTTGGCACACACGACACTCCTCTTACCCCCTCTGTATTTATTCATGTCTTCTCCTTACTGTCCTTCCACTCTACCCTCACTCTTTCAGAAGCAGGGAACAGCAAGCACAGGTGTGCTCTGAGCACTCTCATGCAGTGGCACATTTTACAAGACAGGCCTTTCCATGTTGCATTCCAGAGATCTCATTTAGGACCTCTGGGGCTTTGGCTTGAACAGGAACAGCAGGTAGCTTGGCAGTGGTGGGAATGGCAGATGCCAACCCAGGAAACCGTAGGCCCCCATAAGGCCAAGAAGCAACTCTTACTACTTTGGAGATGTTTCTTAGATGAAGACTGTGGCAATTAGAGAGGTAGACACGTACAGGAGGATGTTTGGAGACACTGGTCAAGGGCAGTCCATTTAGTGCACAGTAAAACTAGATATATGAGACAACTTCCTACACCAAGTCCTAAGGTTTCATCTCAAAACAAGCTTTCTCTTTTTATACTCCTCAGGGCAGCAAACCCAATTTTTACTTCTTCTGCAGACATCCAGAATTGTACTGCTGTCAACTGCATCACCACTGGCAAATCAGTACCTTTCAGTCTCATTGCCAATACCTGGCCAAAACATCAGACAAGCAGGAGGACAATTAAAATATCACTCTGCTCCAAGAAACATACTGAAAGCCCACAGGCTTCAGAGATAACATTTAAGTAGGCTAACTTCAACTTGCTGCAGCAGATCCAGCTAACAGCAAGTATCAGGCACCTAAATCAGACTTCTCTTTTAGTTGGTTCTTTTTCCTCCTCACAAATCAAACTATCTGCTCTGCATAATGCAATTATTTGATTTACAAGATCTTTACTCTTGTGTAGTCTTTCAAAAATGCATTCAAGGCATAGAAAAACAGTTTTCACTGGTGTAGTTTTCAATACTTTGGACAAACTCCTGAGATAGGGCATTGGTACAGGAAAACAGGAAAGCACCTGACAGTGGTCGGAAAGCAGCAGGGCATGGGATGACTGGGAAACACAAACAGAATAACCAAAACCCACACAGAGAAAGATGGAAACATAGATGCTGGAGAGGGGAAAGAAAACTTTGGCACATCAGATGCTGATCACAGCTACCAGAAATACAGGATGGTGTCTTCCCAAGTCAGTTCCTCAGTACCTGTACCAACAGCAATGATGTGAAAAGCTGTGACTGGCAGCCTTAACTCACTTTTTCAGAAGAAATCCCTCAAGAGAGGACCTGTAGGATATGAGCTGTCACTATGGAAAGTTACTATGAATGAGAGAAACTAGCTCAAGAATCCATTCTTTTATTCTTAAATCCACATGCTGATGAAGAAATTGTAGGGTCATTACTGGCCCTCTAGAGAACTAAACTCTAGTCAAGAAGGGAACGTAAAAGTGTATGTTTAATTAGGAAGTTGGACAGGTAAAGAGAATAGCAAATTGATTGGAAAAGAGAGTGGAATTTTGGGTCAAGGAGAACTGAAGGAAAAACCAGTAAGAGAAGAGACAGGCAGATAGACAATGAATGCACTTTAATGACCACACAGAGAGCCATTTTAAACAGTGCTTTATAACCTTCCTACTGCTCATCAGGTCTCAGCCAGCCCACAGAGGATGTGCTTGACATGCTGCAGTGAATCGAAAGGTGCAAACATTAATTCAAACACACCAAGCTGTGTATGCATGCAGTTTAAATTGGACAAACCTAGAACACAGGAGATACAGAAAAACAACAGAGGACAGACAATTGTTGAGGGGTACTACCTAAGCAAGTCATACACCTTTTGTAGGGATTTTTTTAATCTCCGTGGTAGAGCAAGATAAGGGATGAGAAAGCACTGAACTAATAGAAGCACAAAGAGATGCCTGAGATTCATGACCACATTACGACTCAAGGTGCTTTAGGTCAGAAAAGTGAGTCAGCCACAGAAGAGGGAAGGGGATGGGAGAAGTTGGTTTAGATGGCAAAATTTTATTTCCTGGTAATGCTTCAATCGCATTGTGTTTCTTTGTTAACCTATGGATTCAGCTAATGCAGAGACCTACAGTCATGCTAACTGAGGTGTTCTGTCATTTGTGACTAATTTGAGTAAGAAAAAAAAGCCCAAGATCTTGTAGATACAGACTTTTCCAAAGTCAAGAAGAATTTAGAATTTATGAGTAAAACCAGTATAGAGATAAAAGACCAGCAGTAAAAAATAAAATCCAGACTTGCATTGTCCAAGAATTTGATTCAAGCCCATTCAAAATTCCAGGGTATTTACTGTGCATTTCTGTGACGGTGATAAGAGAATATGGCTTAAGATCAGCCCTCAATTAGATAGATTGTCCTCTGTTCAGAGGCCCATTAAGCACAGATGCTTTTGCCAAAAACTTGATATACAAACAGCAGAACAGCTAGAAATTTTGGAAAGGGATGAAGTGGGAGGCCTTAAAGAATAAATAATATTTTGGAAAACTGTACTTGGATTTACTTAACACAGAAGCAAATCTCCCTAGTTGCAATGTACAAAACCTTGAGAGCCTGTGGTGAATATATGGCCAGGCTCTACAGATAATGTAGGGCAGGTGCTGTTATTAATTGGTCATTTCAGACTTTCATTCAGTTAGTTTTGTGGACAAATGTTCCTATGCCATTTGGCTGCATCCCCTGCAAGGATAGAAGATTGTCATCATTTCGTCATGCTAACAAGGCAGTAATAAAAAAGAACTGGCAGTCTAGAATGAAACTGTAGAAAATGTTAATGGCAGAGTCACAGCACTGATGCCAAATATTTCCAGTAAGGGGTTATAATTATTTTCAGGCACTTACACTGTGACAGGAAAGAAATGGCTGAGAGCTTTCCTATTTGGATCTTTACCCCTAAAGCTGCAATGGCAAGATGTACCAAACACATCGAGCAGTGATCCAGTCTGGGAGCTTCTGCTTCTGGCACCCAAAGCTGGAGTGATTTTAGAGACCAGGAGATTATAAAGCTGCTGAGCTTTTCAATTTGAATCACCTCATACTCAACACATCCTTTAAGGCCAAGCATATGGCCATGAAAGTCTGAGCAACTCAAAGTTTTCTCTCTTAATCCTTTGGCTGCCTCGTGACAAGTGTCTCAGGATTAATATCACAGGACACTGAGGGAGAAGCCACTGAATACAAATTACCTAAGAGAGGCTACATAGCCTTTCTGCCCACTTTCAAACTCAGAGCTCAGCACCAGTGTCTTGAAATTTGCCTGACACTTCCCTGACTCACTAAGATGTTTAACTTCTACAAGCATTTAGCAAACCAGGTGTCTGCTGGTGACATCTCTAAAGGAGGTAAGTTAACTTAGTGCCAAGTAGGCATTCACTACCCACCTCAAAAAGCTATATATTCTCAAAGGAGGAACAATAGCAAGTTCTTGGAGTTCTGTATTCATGTGGAAAAGAAAAAAAAATCAGGAAAAACACTGAACAGCAAAAAAATAAAACAAAAAAAATCTTCTATAAATAAATAAGCCTTAATCTGATCCTATAGGTTCTTTTTTTTTTGAAGCATGTAGTATGCAGACAAGGAGTTATCTTTCCATTATTAAGGGCCTTCCCTACTCGTTTTCAATGAGGTTTGCATTCCTTTGCCTCAGCAAGAAGTTCC
Source organism: Sakesphorus luctuosus (assembly GCA_013396695.1). Lineage (NCBI taxonomy): Eukaryota > Metazoa > Chordata > Aves > Passeriformes > Thamnophilidae > Sakesphorus > Sakesphorus luctuosus. The sequence goes on along the minus strand of VWZD01000580.1, from coordinate 320,019 downwards.
ACACTTTGGGAAGACAGGAGCAAACAGCCAAGTGAGCCTGCAAATCGCTCCAGCAGACCTAACAAACCTTACTCAGATGGCCTCGGGCTTGGAAACGGAATAATTCAGATCTCACCCCAGTGCAGCTCTCATTCTCTGGAAATTCTCTGCTAGTGACAAAGCTGAGTTCATCCTATTTTTAGCTTTGCCAGACTTTCTGAAATAGTGGGCAAACCACTTGCTACACCTCTATTTCTAACACATAAAATAGACACAATTACCCCTCACAGGTACCACTTCAAGGCCTGATTCACACATTCAAACACACTGTTAAAAATACTAGGGCTCCATTCTTTGAGGATACTGTTGTGTCTTAAAACTTTAAATTTCCCATTTCTTTTCAGGCCATCTGCAAAAGTATGCATGGCCATAAAATTTACTTCTAAATAGTGCAAGAATTGTTAAGAAATTCATCTGGAGTCCTTTACTTGCTCTCCTTCATCTACAACTTCCTGGAATAAGTATAGACTATGCCTCAGGAAAACAAAGCTATTTGAAAAGAGAACAGCTGCCATGGTGCTGAGTCAATACAGACAGACAAAATAAAATAAAATAAAAAAACTCCACTGCATCTGTGGCAATGTGGTTTTTCTCCCCTCCATCACAATATCCCCAATGCACAACGCCTTGGCAACAGTTTAGTAAACAACAGTTCGAGTGTGTGTTTCAAAGAAATGCATCCAAACCCTGAAATCGTTAAAACAATACACTAATTCCTGCAATGGGGCGTCCAGGCAGCTGCTGTTGAAGTACCTTTGCCTCAGTCAGGTTCCTCTGAGTCATCTGAGCACTCACAGGGATGGACTGGAAAGGTGCAGGAGTTATTTATTCTCTTAGCAGCAACAATGAGGCCAAAATGCTTCAGCGGCAACAGCGAGGGCAAAATGCTCCAAAAGCTCCACCATCTTTTGCTTGGCATTAGCAGGGAGGTTACTGTTCATCTTTTCTGGTGACAGGAAGAGGTTTAGAGAGAATATTCATCTCTGCTTTCACAGACGTTTCTCTCCACTGCAGCTATTTTCACAGCGTGGTGCAGGGTTATCTACACTTGGCTTTTGTGCTGGTAAATTGTAACCAAGAGAATGCAAACCAGCACTTGACTCTTGGCTTTCAGAGAGACCATGGTACTCACAAGCAATGTAACCTAGGGAAGATACTAGAAATGCTTGCACAGTGTTAACTGTGATTGTTTACTGCTAACTGCATTAGAACATACAGTAACGTAGAGGATATAAAGTTACAGTAAATATAGCCTTGGGAGCATCCAGAAATACAGAATAAAACAAAAAAAATGTTGGCATTCTGTCCAGGGAATTCAGGGTTTGGATAATCCCTTCAATCTTTTCCTTCTTTTGAGGCTGGAGAGTGTTCTGTTTATCTAAAAGACACCTGCAAAAAAAAAAAAACAACACCCACCCCTGCTTTTAAAAGTGGGCAAACCATGCCATGTGTTCAGAAGGAAAGTTTAAAAATGGCAGCTTTGTGAATGTTCTCAACCGTAAACTGGTTTTGTGAATATTATGAAAAGCAAAATGTACATTAGCAAATTGCAGCATTCATACTCTGTGAAAGAGAATTTGTACAGCTGTAGACTGGTACATTTGATCTGCAAAACTTCAGTGGAACAGTTTTTCATAGGAACAAGCCAAATTCTTGAAAAATCTCCTTGCTTTGGGATAGAGCCTTTTAGAAACTAATAAGCTCATTTTTATTGTCCTCCTCTTATTCTGAAAAACATTCTCATGGATGTAAAGGACTTTTCACTGGGGCATAAAGCAGAATTCCAGACAAGGCTGAACTAGCACCTAATAACACTTCCTCCTGTATAGAATTTCTTATTGCTTTGCACACTGTCTTTTGTTCCCTACACCACTGAAAAGAGGGCAGGGCCCTGTTCTGTCTGTTCCCAGTAACTCATTTGGAGGCTGAGTCATTTTTTAAGGCTTCCACTGTACTCCCCTGCTCTGCACATCCTGGCACAGGGAAGGGCCGACAGGATCCTCCTCCCTGCAATTTTGTGTCTGGCTGCATGAGTGAGTTTTACACAAAAATCAAATCCAAGGGAAAAAAATCGGAAACTGTATTTTATGGTACAGATTAGGAATCTTGACTACCAATCACCACTTTATGGGACAGAATATAATTAAGATGTCAAAAATAATAAATTAGCACCAAAATAGAATGTATTTAATAATAAAGCTTTCCTGTCCATAAAGAACTTTTTCTATTGTACAAAAAGCTTCTCTAATAGAAAAGAATAACTACATTAGCCTTGAATTATCATATATATCACCTTCTTCACACTTTTCTAGCAGCATAAAAGAATCTATACTGGGTGCAAGTAACCTACATTTAGCATTATCTGTTGATATTGCAGATGTGCTAAAAAGAGGCATTGTGATAAGGATCAGACCTGGTATATTCCCAGTAGTTTTATCTCAATAAGGAGTTTATTAATGGCATGAAACTGAATATTATGTATTATAATGAGAGGAAATCACAGCAAGATGTTGAAAGGTGCCTTTGTATGCATGTAGATCAAGCACCTCTGAATTTTTATCATGGTATATTTGTCAACTGCTACCCCCTAGGAGGCATTTTGTGGTGAACACTGAGAGATCTGCATTCCCAGCTCTAACTGCAAAAACAGAAATCTTCATATCAATGGAGTAAAAGCTTGGTTTTCCTGAACCTCTCTGACAGAAAACATTAAGATACTTGGGTAGCTGCATCTTTTAAGTCCTTTTTGCAAAGACTTGCCATAGGTAAAAGTGTGCCTTACAGTCCCAAAGTTTTGCTTTTGTTTTAGAAAATCACCAGTTATCAGCATGCCTATTTCTATAATAGGATTATATTAAATATTTGATTAAAACTTTTGTCATTGGCCATCTCTAACTGGAAAGATCTCTTGTTTCTTATGGCTTTATCTAGAGGGGACCTGTTTTCCTTCCATGCTAACCAGGTATCTCTGCAGTGGTCCTGTTGTAAATTAGCAACATTTCTATGTTCTTCTTCCACTGGAACTATGCAAGCACAAGAAACTTAACTCAGACAAGTAGTACCAAAAGTCAAACAAGGCTATTCATCAAATATATTTACTGTGCAACTAATGCTTGTAGGAGTGAAACGCTGATCTAAGGTATTGCCTAAAAATAACACAGTTTTAAATATAATAAAGCAAGTAAATAACTGATGACAAACCATTCAGCTATTGTATATATGGGTTTTCAAAAACAAAAAAATCAAATTTTCATGGTATGTCAATTGTGAACATTTCTATAACTGTATGAAAATTCTGGCTATCAACATATTTCGAAACTGAAGGAATAAAAAGCCTTCACTGAGAGTACCTGAAACTCCTAATTAAACTTGACCTTGAAAGCTGTAAGAAAAACACACTGCCAAGAAACCACTTCATCACCACAAGAGAAGTAGATGTTGTTTTACATACCTACTCAGATGACCAGATCAGGGTTATTTATGCATTCACAGCAATTGCAAACTATTCCTATTGCTGCCAAGAGGCCATATGCACCAAAAATCGTGGTACCTCTTTATTTTAAGAGTGGAGTGGAGATGTTTCAGCCATTTCCTTTGCATGAGTTAAATGCCCTCTTGTAGCTATCACAACTTAAAAGAGAAGAGCATGTCCTGGAAAAGTACACTAAAAGTACATTATTTAGCTACACTGGCACTGCCACAGCCATTCTAACCAAAGCCTGAGCCATTTAGGCTCATCAATGCAGACAGATTGGAGCTCTCCCTGCCAGCTCCAGGCCTATTCAAAGGTTAGGCTCAATTTAGTGTCAGTTCAAACTCATTCAAAATCCCATGCCCAGATTGAGTTCGCTGCCTGTGCTGCTGGGGCAGCTAAACAAGCAGAAAGATGAGATCAGAGCAGCACTTCAACTGTCTTAATTCACTTTTGGATGAATGTCTATGTTGTTACGCATACAAACCTATCCACTCCTACAATTTTCGGACAGGTTTCTGTTCTCAGCTACGAACCTGTCCCACTTACACTGAGGCTGAATGTAAGATTTCAATCACAGAAGTCTTGGGTCACTCCAGAAAGCTCACTCTGGTGTTACATCCTCACAGACTAAGAAATAATCCACTGGGGTTTTTTTCCCCTTTCTTTCTTTATTGTTTTGCATTCTCAGGAGCACAAATTGTTGCTAGCAGATGCCTAGACAAGGCAGAGGCAAAGCTTTATGTCATTCTCCCCCTTTAAATAAAGTAGTGGAGGAAGAGGCATCATTAGCATAAGTGGAAGAGTCAACAACTTAAAGTGGTTTAAAAACATTATAAGTTTACCAAAAAATATTTCACAGGGAAATGAAAAGGGCACATAAAATACAGGAAGCCATAACAATGTCTGCCAAAATCTAGATGCAAATATATTTAGGATTGGTTCCACTTTATGTTTGTTTTAGTTCCGCTATAATGCTTGGATTCGCCTGGAGCTGACTCATCCTGCTTCTGAAAGGAAACAAAGTTTAACATCTCAATTGAGGAGCGCAATCTGCCCAGAGACTGGATCTCCACGGCTTTTACTGACCAAGGAAAATTATCTGATTTATAAAATGCTTGACATCTCTAAGAGCTTCTCCGCAGGCCCAAATGCCTTGCCTTGCCTGAATTAGCTGTGGCAGATAATTCTGCAGAAATGTTTAGCGAGCTTACTAAGTCCTGCATATTAACACAGAGGGGGGGAAAACCTATTGCCACGGCTATTGGATCCTCCATGTAAAATATTTTTTGGTAAAAAGATGACAGCAGAGTGCCTTATTGCTGTTTGCATCTGCCTCAGCCTCAGTTTAATTCGAAGTTTATTAAAATGAATACAAGCCAGAAATTGGATAAACATATAAAATGCAACAATTTTATACATTCCTGTGAAAGGGTACTTCGGGACAAGGTATTTCTTTTCAAGAGATGGTATGGGAAAGCTGCCTTGGTTCACTGTAAAACCTGTCTCGCTGTGAAGAGTTCTGAGGAAAAAACTGTACAAAAAGTAGAAAGAAAAACATACAAAATGAGAAATAAAAAAAATCATCTGGTTTAAGGTCTAAAATAAAGCCTAACCAGATTAAGCACTCTCCTGCAATGTAGTTACAGTGATCTCAGCTGGGCTCAGCTGTGTGTGTCACGTCCCATCAGAATTGCTCCCCAGTCTCTGTCGCCTCTTTTCAAGTTCACAGAAAGCAGTGCCCTCCCAGTGCCCAGCTCAGAGCTGGCAGCACCCAAACTCTGCATGCATTAAAGCAGCCAGGGCTATATGTTTGTCAGGCCGGGTGGGAAGGCCTGTTCCATATAAAGGTTTCCAAAGTAGCAAAAGGAGGTCTCTTCCAACCACCTATCTTTGCTCATTTTTAGTATTGTCAACTTTTGACTACTCAAACTTGTGTGATAACATCTGAAGGTGCAGATGGGTGCATCTATTTGTCTTCCGTCACCACACCAAGGCTTCTTCCCCTGCTGAGGATCCCATTAACATGTAAATCTTCCCCATTCTTGCCTGACACCTGAATTTTTCAAAATAATTTAGCATCCCTTTTTCTCACCTGCAGGGCAACTCTTTCCCTTTTAAATGTTAACCCGGCATTTGGTGGCTTAGCCTAAAGTGTTGAATTCAGAACCATTTATCAGTTTCCCTCACCTCCCTTCACCTCTCAATCATCATTTTGGAGAAGATCGAGCTGTCTTTGGTTCTCCTCCATTGAGACTTCTAATCAAGAACGAAGGATGTTAAACGATATAAAATATCCCATGAGCAGGTGACAGGAGGGTTTCTTTGGTGCTCTTTGGAGATGGACTACACAATTTTATTTCAGGGTTTACCATTCAACAACAATCCTGCGAAAACTTGGATTCTGCTCTGCTCTTGTATGGCAGCAGTCATGAAGCTCCATATCCAGGCAAGTACCACCTCCTGCAGACCAGGTTGCCAGATATTCTTTGCATATCTTTGGTGATGTCTTGGTTCTACTACTTAGCAAATACCCATCAACGTTGACAGAGTCAGGATTTTATCCTGCATGGCTTGTGCATTGTCTATAATGTCACACCGCTTCAGAGTTTGGATAATTCCATTCAATATTTTAATGTATACTTACTATGTTTACACTTTGAACCAAGAGATGCCAAGAGCTCTCATAATACCATAAAATATGACACGTGGAACTTGAGTAGTGACAAGCCTATGGATAACTGCTGAAAAGCCTTGAGTGAGGCTTCCTTCAGCTTCACAAGTTTTACTGCACTACAAGAAGATTGGACAGCATAACATCAGCCAACCAAAGTCACTGCCATCCAGCTGCTCCTGCCTGGCAGGGGCTCAACTGCAGAGAACAGTATAAATTGAACAGAAAAACTAGTGTTTGCTCTGTCAGCTGCACCTGCCTATCAAATCATGCTGCCCATTAGAGGCTATTTTCCAAAATCTCTTAACCTAATAAACTGAACAGACACAATGATATTTATGCTGCTATGAAATACTGCAGCCTGTCAGTGCTGCAATACTTAACTATCAAATCTACCAGTTAGCTCTCATCTCCAGAGGATTTTAACTCATGACAGAAGTGAATTGGAAAGGCAGATGTTTTTATGGCAGTTTTGAGAGAGAAACAGATCCCACATCAGAGCACAGGCTTTGAGAACAGCCTCCCCTCTCTCCCAGTTACATAAGAATTAAGTGTCTCCATTAAGTGTTTACAAACCACATGATCCAATAAGCACAGAGCAGTAGGTTTAAATAAACAAAGCCAAAGGTTTGTGCCATTTAGTATCAGTGTACATAGACATATAAAGCAGGTTTGGTTTAGTCTATTACACAAAATAACTGCCTCAGATGCTGTTATGGGCACTCATCTCTGACATGGGACATTTAATTCCCCATCAGAATCAATTAACTCATGGTTGAGACTACAACTGCAGGGAATACTAATTAATAACTATTAATTAGTCAATTAAAGGTTGGGACAGCCTGTCAGCCTCTGTCTCAGGTGAGTGTTATACAATATAAGGCTCACTGGAACAACCAGTTCGAAACTGAGCACATTTTCCTTTTGAGGAAAGTAATTAATCCACTGCTTGTAATTCTGCTCAGTTTGTTCATTAAAAGCAGCATTCGTGCCCCTTTGCTGCAGACTCTGCCCAGCAGATAACCTTCCTCGCTGGGCTCACCTGCATCACAACACCTTGAGATGCACAACTCTGGTCATGGTCCATTATGTCTTCATTAGAACCCACAGAAAGTGGATCTACTGCTTAACCAGCTACCAAAACTCCCCACTGGGCTGTAATCCTGGCTGGAATTAGTGCCACTGGAAGCCTGGCCTAGACGCTGGGAAGAGGGCAGCTGTGCCAGGAGACACTGGTTTCTGTGTTTCCCAGCCTGGAAGGGGAAGCTGCTTCCCCTCCAAGACCCAGCTGACAGCTTAGGAATTCCAGGTGGTTCAAATTCCAGGAGGTTCAAAAATTCCAAGTATCAGGTGAGGTCACCAGCACTTGGTGCTGCTTTTAAAAGCAGCAGCCGCCTTCCAGAAAGCTGGAAGGATGGTTTCTGTGCAGCCTTGCTCTCTGAGCTGCTGCACACCTGTGGAGCAACAGAATGGCTCCATCAACAAGGATATTAAAATAGCTTGTCAGCATCTCAATATACAGGGAAGCGGTGATATAAGGATAAGCCCAAAGATAGGCATGTTTTACAGCTTGGTGAGAGGGCAATGAACAAAAATAACACACAACCCAAGAACATTTTCTCCACAGTTTTTCCTATATGAGATTTCATTAAAGCAGACTTGAGGATAGTCTGTATGAAATCAAGCTGGAGAATAAAGGAATTAAAACAGCTACCATATACTGCTCCTGCAGAAAATGTATGTTAAGCAAAGAAGTTAAAGATTAGAAACTAAGGAGTTTTACTAATTCTCTAAGGGGATATGATCCTAATAAATTCACTGGAGAAAGCCAGGTCAGATGAAGCCAAAGAGCCTGAAACCTCTGACCATGGATCAATCATGTAAATACACCTTGAATGGCTGCACAGCTACACAATTACAGCACAGGGAGAAAAGATACCAAAATCACTCCAACTACAGCAGCACTTGTGAGGTCTCCCTCCTTTATGAAGGCATCTGTGCTTCTCCTGACAAGGAAAACTAGCAAGGAAAAGGCAACCTCTAACTCCTTCTGTGTGAAGCAGACAAACCAACTCATATAATTTTTTTCTGTGCTTTATTTGTCTACTCAATGTTAACAGTACAAAAACAGAGAATGGCCAAGTTACATAGGTTCCACCATTCTCCAGGGCCTTTCCAAGCACTTCCTACATAATCCTGATCAACTCTGATGTCTAAGTGAAGAGTACGTGTTCCTGGTCCAGACCTTCTCTCAAAATTGTGTCAGAGGTTTCTTCCCAGAACAGCATAATCTCCAGCTTCACACCCTCATTGCTTTAAAACATTCGTTCTCCATTTAGTCTAACCAAAAACCACACCTCCCCAAAGTTAGTAACTTTGGGAATTTCAGATGTTCCTCGGTGTGGGACCCACCAGATTGGGAGTTCTGCAATTATCTCTCACAGAGGAATGTGACACGGTTATTTGGATACAAAATGGCAAGGACTTCTCAAAATTTCTGGAAGTAATAAAAGAAAAGCTTTTATTTAAAGCACAGAGGCAGAAGAACAAAGGAAAGAGGAAATTAAAGTAAATCTTGCACCACTGAGCTGGCACAGACCACTAGATCAATGCCAGCACACAGCTCTGCTGTACAGGAGCTCTGCATGCTGATCACTAGCAGTCTGCATGCAAATGCATCACTAAAGGAAGAACAAAGAACAAAGGGAGAAAGCAAATACAAATGCATATGCACAATCATTCGTTTGGGTTTATTCATAAAAGGAATTTCATTCCTTGCTTCCTCCTCTGAAAGGTTGTTTCCAACGTGATGGCTCTTTCTGCATTTGCAATAGAGCAAATTTCAATAATCCCAATTACACATTCGCATACATGCGGTGAGGATGCTGCATCCACCTTTACTGACAAACAACAAAAATGACTTTTATTAGTTCAAAGACTTTTCTCTAAACATGTATTCAGAGGAAAGCATTCCTAATAGTAAGCATCACAGTATGCACAGGTGGGCTGGGGTGGAAGGGAAATACTACATGTTTTTGTGAAATTTCTGAAGTATTTCTGCCTCCATTATCATTAATAGCTGGGCTTTCTGGTATTCCCTCACCTCTGCTAGTCTTTCTCAATCACTTCATCAAAGGCCACAGAGCTTGATTTCTCAACCAGTTGTCAGCTTTTAATAGTCTCTCCATACTAGCAACATTTTTAAAATTACTAAGATTAAAGAGAAGATTTGTGAAGGTTTTCCTGCACCAAAAAGAGTAACAAAGAAATGAGGTGGCACTTTCAGGAAATTTCAGGAAAGCCTGTTCCCATGATGAAATACACAACAATGCCTGAATGTAAAGATACATAAATATTACTCATATAGAGACAGGAATGAACTGGGCCCAAGACAACAAAACCCAGCAGCACAGTTCGTTCCCTCCAAAACCTTCAGGCCAGATCATACCTTTCCATGAGGCTGAAAGTAATGGGAGTTTTTTATGGCTGGGCTCCAGGAAGGAAGGTTTGGGAAGGGCTCTCCCCACCTGGGTGTGGTGGGTGTGCCCTCCGAGCCTGCCCAGTGGATTTTGGAGGTGAGGCACAGGGTGGGCAGAACTGGCCCCGCCCTTGAACTCCTCAGGTTCAGCTGCCACGGCCGAGCGAGCTTGGACGGTGACAGGGAAGCCCTCAGGACTAGAACACCTACACCTACACCCCCCGGTATTCCCGGCAGGTCTCTTATCCAAGTACTAACCGGGGCTGACCCTGCTGAGTTTCCGAGCTCTGACTGGATCGGATGTCAGGGTGGCATTTAACTGCCTATTGAAAGTAATGCAGATTGCCAGGTAAAGCACACACCGAGAGTGTCTGTGCTCTACTCCAGCTCAGCCACCAACTGGAAAAACACTTTGGGATCTCTAAGCCACAGCCTCCAGCATTCATGGTTTTTTTCCTTCTGTGCCTGCTCACAGAAATCTTTGTGACAAAGCTCTTCCTTGTTACACAGCCCATGGCACGTGGCACACACAGCATCAGCCCCTCTCCCAGAGGCAATTCCCTCATGGCCTTTGCACGCTGTGGCAACAGCACAAGTACCTGCTGTGCTCACTCGGGTTAACTCATGGGGAAGCCTTTCCCATAGGGCTGGAAATTAAACTCACTGGAGCAAATGTTTACTGAGGAGTCCTAAACAAAGTCAGTGATTAAAGCCAACCCAAATAATCAGACACATTTTGTCTTTCTAATCATCAAACTACCATCCACATTATCCCTGTCATGTGAAAAAAAAGATTGAATGCTGAGTTTATTAATTTACTTCTTTAATAACTGCCTGTGTGATGCCTCATTTGTTATATGTTTCTCCCTCACACTGTTCCAAGAGCAAATACAAGTTTTAATATTGTTTATGTTACTATCATCTGAAAATTAATAGCTTTTCATATATCTTTTGACTTCCTAGTGGCTACAAGGAAAAAAATCTTAAATATATTCAAGGCTAAGTGTCATTTAAACTGCCTCTGAAATACATGTATTAAAGTAAATTACCATAAACATGCTATGCAGTGATGAAGACAAATGCCCAAAGAGAAAACCCATGTAAACAAGATAACTAAAACTGTCTTATACATATTTAAGGGATCCATAAATGAGAGCTAGTCATAAACTTGACAAAGGTAATAGAAGATATATGTTAAACTTCATTGCTATAAAATTCAGGTTAAAAAGGTGATATAAATATTTTAGTCTTTTATCTATGACTCTATCATTAAAGATTTAGTCTCTCTTCAACTGCTTTGTGGGGGTTGGAAGGGGTTTTTTTCCTTTTTCACCTTTTTTTTTTCAACTTCTGCACCTTCTGTGAGTTAATTGTGTTCTGCTTCTTTCTTCCTGTGTTTCTTAGCTCATTCAATGTTGTTGTGTTATATACAGGTGTACATGCCATGCTCCCACAGCTGCCAGATCGCTGCCAGATCTCTGGGGAATGGCCTTGCAAACACAGGGACAATTTTCTACTCATTAGAAATCTGTGTTAGTGGGTTTATATCCAAGACCCACAGGCCACTTCTGCAAGGGCAGGGTGACTTCCGCCTCAGATGGTGCAATTATAGACATGCAAGGTGGTATGGTCTCCCCTCAGTGTCCCCTGCCCCTGCACAGTTACCAGCTCAGGAGCAGCTCCTTCTAACTGGGCACAATGAGGAACAGCAGTTCTGTTGCTGAAAGCCTGTGGTTTTACTACAGCTTTGGGATATTTTGTATTTTTCTTGATTTTCTGGGTGCTCAAATGCAATATTTGCGTGGGAATCTATCCACATGCAATTTCTGCTTCCCAGGGTTGCAAAGGAGAGTTTAGAAAATGTGGTAGAAAGATAGAAGGGATGCCTTAAGATTCCAGAAAAATGTCCAAAAATTATTTTTAAAAAAGAGAAAAAAAACCCTACTTTTATTTCTTAAAGTCAACTTCAAGAATTATGACATGCCTTCTAATCTTTCATAAATTAGGCATAGCAGCCAGAACTGGAAACACAGAGCCTTATCATAGGCTTCACTGTTCAACATCCTGATTCAGAAACACAGCTGCCCCTGTTTTACATCAACATCTGCCCCAGCACAGTTTAATGACAAATATTTATTCTTATACAAAAAAATATATCCCCCTGAGATGCATAACTTCCATGTGTAACATAGAAATAGCTGTTAATGCTCATTACATGCACACTGAATTTGAACGTCATGTAGCTCTTGATCTGGGGTTTAGTTTCCTGTAGCCACCTTCAAATTCATTTAAAAAAAGAAAAAGTGAAGTTTATTTATTGCATATAAAAGTTTGGGAATAGGTCTTTGTATTCTATTCATTATCATACAAACAAAATTCCCCTGGAACTGCAAAAGCACGCTGGTATTTAGGGTCCTGCTCTTTTGCTCCATCTTTCAGTGATTTCCTCATCAAGGCAGCTCAATTTTCAAGTGTTTCCCCTCTCACCCCCAACAGCCACTCCTGGTAATTGCCTAACTCTGAAAGCCAAGCAAGGTCTGCTCTGGCTTATACATTATCAGCAGTAGACTGTGAAATCAGAGTTTAGCTAATAAGCCATCAGGACAGTCTGGACTGTCACTACAGCCCTGGCAGAAGTAATAACACTGATTTAGCCAGCAGTGTAAGAGAATGTAGCTCTGAATATACTCAGGTAGCAGAAATCTATAGACTCAAAAAACCTGCTGCTCATGAGCAATTGCTTTTGAATCTGGAAACAGAGGAAAAGACACATTCAAAAATTGTCTGAAATATTTTGCCAATAGAGTTAAATTTCTAGTGCTTATTTTAGATCCTGTACTTCGGGGGAAGAGAAGAATTTCTTTCATCTTTTCTCCTGCTTTGGGTTTTCCTTACTTATTTTGAGCAAAGATGGACCAGAACTAAGGCCCTTGATCCAAATATTTCCACGCTTTCTTCTCTTCAAAAATCAAAATCTATGCGTTGCAGCTGTGATCCATCTCTCCCCTCAATGACTGTCTTGTAGCTTCCTGCATTCCCTCTCTGAGTCTGCTTGCCAGTCTCTGATCCTGCTTGCCAGCTGTTTATTTTCTCTTCATCAACTTTTTTGGGAAGAGGCCATTTCATTTTCCATCAAGCCTCTTCTCTCTTCCATTGATTCTCATCTGTATTTTTCTCTTTTGCCCTCACCCAGCACTACACACATTTTCTTCTCCATTAAGTTAACTCACAATTCATCAAGATCCTGCACTCCAGAGCCAAGCAGATATGGAGTGTTTGAGAAGAAAAGGCAGGGATTGCTCCAGCTCGCTAATAAAGGGTATCAATCTTGCTCCCATTTTAATGAAACAAGTTGTAAGCTTCTCTTAGTCACACTAATGAAAGTATTTTGCCAAGTTTATCCCTAGCATGAGTCCCAGAACAAAAAGTGGGGGAAGGGGAGGGGGACAGCAATGAGAATAATGGACCAATATTTTTAGCTAATGGGTATTACATGTTAGAAAAACTACCAACCTTTTGGGGCTAGGAATAGGATAATAGTGTCCACTTCTGCAGTGATGTGGAGGGCCAGCACCCTCACTCTAAGTGGCATATATAACGGCTATTATATATGTTCATGAGGTCAGTGCAGATCACATCAGACCACACCTCCTAGGTCTTGGAGAAGGGTTAGGGATTTTGTTCCATTATTGAAAGAGTTTTATGGAATCAAAGCCAGGAGACATAGTTAACTCAAACATCCTTCTTCAGAATTTCTCTTGCATTCCCCCAGAGTAACTACTACTGACACCACAAAGCACTGCCCTGACTGGATGGTTGTCTGTCTCACAGGACTACTCAAGATGTGCAGCTTCCACTAAGAACCGTGTATATTCCCTGTACACATGGGGGGAAAGAGCCTCTCTAAACTGCTTCGCAGATTAGGACTTTATTTCCAAGGATGTGTGCACACAGCTGGGGACTACATTTTTGAAGTCACTTCACTTTCCTGTTAACATCAGGGACTGAAAATCCATTCCCTCTCCCTCAGTCAAATTCTACTTAACCAGTCTCATCTTTATCTCCTCCCTTCACCAGCACTTGGTGAGCATGGATAGAGTCTAACGCTGAGTGTGCAGCCTTGCTCTGCAGTCCCCATATATTCTTTACATTTCTCAAGGCAGGAATTGCAGAAGAGCTTTTCCCCCTCTGCAGCTGAAGGGGTTACTCAGAATAGGCCTGCCAAAGCCAGGGTGCCTCCTTTGCTTCTGCATCATCCAACTCTTTTCCAGACCACACCATAACCCTGTCAAAGAGCTCAAGAGTGAAGGGAACAGGCAGAACTGAAATAGCTCCACACACTGTTCTTTTGAATCTGTCCAGTGCTCAATTCCCAAGTTACAGATGCACTACTGTGAGAAAGATGCAACCACCTCAGTCTGGTGCCTTTCCCCATCTCCAGCTAATCTTCCATACCATTACAATAGTCCCAATTACTGCTTTTAATGCTTTGTTCTCCCTTATTCCCATGAGAGATCTCATTCGCCTCCATCCTGAAATAATATGACATGTTATCACCAGTTATCACAAATTACAATTCCTACATCTCTCTTGGGAAGTGTATTTTATACCTGCCTTCTCAATGGGACAAATCTTTAAGAATTGCTGAAAACAGAGTCAAATGACATGACCACAAAAAACCAAAACAAAAAAGCCCACACACAACAGAAAAGGATGGGGAAAGAAAAGCCAGGTAATCATCAGAATGCAGGATCTTACTATCAACAAGTTCACAACTGTCACAAAGATCAACTCATCTTGATGGGGCACATCTTAATTTGATGAGCACAGAACATGAGCTGTGGGGATGGCATAAGTTGTGATTGGATTGGGTGTTTTAAACAATAAATGAACTCCTTGGTTGTTTTCCCTCTTGTGATAGTTCTGAAAGGAGATACTGTACAATGGCAGGGAATAATTGAATTGTAAAGACAGAGGCACAGATGGATAACAACTCTCTGTCATTTGTTCCTGAAACTTCCTAAATGAAACTGTGAAAATCTGTAAAGCATCATTAATTTCAAGGGATCAGAGTAAGATTTTAAGCAGGAACTATGAAATAGTTTCTGTGTGTACTCTTCTGATGTCTTTCCTATTTCATCTAATTAACAATAAAACAGATGTCCCGTGACAAAATCAGCTTTTTCATCCAATAACACTCTGACAATCTAAAAATGCCAAACCCTTCACATATGTAAGTTAAATGTCACTGGAGACAGTTGATGCAATTTAGAGATAGAAGCAAAGTGAGTATTAACATTGGCTAACTAGCTACAAGAGTGCAAAAACACCTATTGTCTGCCCTTCAAAATTAGACATCTCTAGTGCAGTGATTTTTGGACTAGCCCTCTTCATGGTTCTTAAAATGTAATTTTACAATACTCAAGGAAATTAAATTGGTAAGTTACAAATCTTTAGATATATATAAACTGAAGTACTCGAAGTTCTTACAGAGACTCATATTCTGAAGTAAAAGTGATCTGCATTTGCTGTCATTCATTTATAAAAGGCCAGATTAAAGGAAGATTAAACTTCAAATCAGAAAAATAAACCAGTAATATAATAGCCAAAAGTGCCTGACCTCCTTTACCTGACTACACAAACGTGGGATAACTCCCAGCATTGGTGTACATTTACAATACATAGCTCAAATACTCCAGCAGCACAAATATTCACTCTGAATTACTCACTGACAGTGGGTATCTCTGGCTCACTTACCCCCTGCCCACCTCTAGATGATGTAAAGGTCATTCACATGCAGGATGGCACCAAAGGCAGGTGTGGGGATGACAATGTGTGTGTGGATCTCTTAAGGTCTGAGGTGATTGACCCCAACACCAGGCTGTGGTTCTAGGCTGTGGTTCTAGGCGCTTTGGATCTCTTAAGGTCTGAGGTGACTGATGAGGGCATCCTTAAGGACCAGAGAGCCACCTGTATAATGTGGATGCCTTGTAACCAGTAGAATCTCTCCATGTATGTGAGGTGAACTGCTGACCAATAGTGTCCTGGCATGTTATATGTAGGAGTAGATAAAAGTGAAGCTGTTACTAAAATAAAGTCCTTTGTCTTGGGTGAGCCTTCTGATCCCGCTGCAGCCTGAGTGTCTCTGCCTCCTCGACCACTGCAAAGCTGATCTACATTACCCCAAGAAAGGGTGACCCCAATAGGCAGGCTGCTCTCAGGGAAGGGATTTCTCCTTTTGTTTCTGTTGGGTTTAGGAATTACACATGGAGGAAGGTGGTCAAGGCTGCTTTGGGCAGAGATGTCTTATCTAGAAATGCTCACAACCTTCAGTTTAAGGAAGCTTCCTCCTCATACATCCCCTCAAAGAAAACGAAGTTATTTTTGGCATTCAGAAGATACCCTTTAGAACAATATAATTATTCTGAAGATACCACATCTCTTTATGAAATGTGATATACAGCACTCAGAGCGACTCTGGAGAAGTTAATCATAGTTGCCATCATGTGTCTTTTCCAATTCATACAGTTGTGTGATTGACAGAAACTCCCAAAGCAGAATCCAATTAAGTATAATTTTGATTCTCATAAGACAAGTCTGCCTTTGTTGTAACACCAAAATCAGTTCTGAAACACAGATAAAACAGATATTAAATAATGTAATCTGAAGCCTCTCAGAGAGAATAAATGCCACCAATAACAATGCTGCTGCTGTTCTCTTCTGAAGACTTCAGAGTGGGTTTTCTCCAAAACTGAAATACAAACATCTCAAGTTGTAAGATTCTGGGGGATAGATTTTCAAGGTTTTAAGGTATCTGCAAATGCAAAGACTCCCAGGGATTTTCAGAAACACCAAGATGTCTCCTGCCACCAGATGAACAGAAGTTTCAAACTAATCCTCAGGGTATCACAGCTATGAACATATATTGTTATTGCTTCACCTTTAGCAGATTATATTGTCTGTGACTCATCTTCTATATAAAGAAGCACTTTGATAATGCTGGGTACAGAGATAATGGTATAACAATGCCCTGGGCTATGAGAATAATCACCATGATTTGTCACCCAAAAACTTTGAGAACTTCTGTATGGTTATAATAGTACTTATTTAAATCCATTAAATACTGCCCAAAATTTGATCAATTCACCCACTATAACCTTTCTTGCCACACCAAAACCCATTTAAGCTGTATTCAGTTCTTCCACATAACCCATAATCTGCCAAAGCTTTCCTCCCCCTGCTTCTCAACATGCTGAGGAATAAGATAAAAGAGCCCTTGAGTTTGTTGCTTGTGAAGTGACCACTGCAAGACTGATGACAGAAACTGATGCCATCACCCCTTTCAGTGCCCACACCCTGCCAGACACAGGATTGTTTCCCATCACCTGTCTGTTGGATCTACCTGCTGCCTCCTGTTTAATGGTTGGTGACAAATATCTTGACAGTAATCACAGTGACAGCATTTTATACATACAGGCAGATTTGCTCCTTTCCAGCCCTTTAATTCTGCTCTTTTTATGGAGCCAACAGAAAGGATAAAAATCCCGGAGATGTCATTACAGAATGTCTCCCTACAGGAATGGAGTAGGCACTAGCAAAAAAAAAAAATAAAATTTAAAAATCTAGTAAAGGGAAACATTTCAGGAAAATTCAATTTGGATTCGGAAAAACAAAGGCTCAAGAGCTGGGGAAAACGGGATTCCAGGCGGGACAGCGGGAGGGCGGACGGCACCGGCTCTAAGAACAGTCTCTGCTGCCCTCGAGTGGCTGAGCGCTCACCCAGCCGAGCACAGCGCATCATTCCGGGGCATCGCAGTCTCAGTTGGGAAGTTCTGTCACTAAATATCGACAACTTGGCAATGCATAGAATGCTTTTACTGTGTTCCCATAGTCCTTATAGTTCCCATAGTGAATTAGGGGATCTTGGACCTTCTTTCTGCTTGGTACCACTTACCACAGATTAGAGCAATGCTAGAACATTTTTTATAGGTCATTAAACTCTCGAAGGAGATTATTAGTGAATGTTCCCAGTATATGCAACATCATAGGCCAGAGAGGCTTTCTGATATTACTGAAACAGAATTGAATCCACCTCAGAACCTCCATAAGAATAAAATAAATTTTTTAAAAAATTTTAAAAAAGACAACCAACCAAACCAACCCTCTCCAAACCACACCCCTCACAGGACGACATACATTTACTTCAGATTTTCATTCCCATCAAACCTTTTTTTTTTTTTTTTTGAATGGTTCAAATTAACCATTGGCTTTGCAACCCAGTGGGATGCAAGTATCACACACACTGTCCTATGGTACTACAAAAAGGCAAATCACAAGTCCACTTGTGCTGTAGTCACAGCAGCAGAATTCAGACCTGGAGGGTGGATCCCAATGTCCCAAATACAGGCTTGTTCTTCTCCAGCCTTTAGCTTGCATTCCTGGTTTAGGATCAGAGGGGGAAAAGCAGAGAGATACTTTGCATAGGACATGACCAAAGCTTTCTGATGGGGGGTGAGAGGGGGGCGGGACCACCACAACAAAAAACCCACACAGAAAAAAACAAACAAACAAATCCAACTCAACCAAAACCACCAATCCTAGGAAGTGATTCATGTGATAAACTCACTTTTCTAATCACTGACCCACCTATATTCCTCATAACCATGATAGATCAAAAGTATTTCGTAAAATTCTGTGTAAGTATAACCAGGGTGCTAAGTAAACAGCACAGAAACAGCATGAGTAGCTCAGCACACTCATGAATGGGCAAAATGCCTCTACTAGTTATGACAGACAAGTTTGGCACTGGAGAGGGTTTCTATTTATAGCCCAGCTTCCAAAGGAAACGAGGTTTATGCAATCATAGTACGTGTAAATGTTGTGTGTCTGACATCGTCACTACTATCCTACTAGCACTGCACAGCCTAAACAGTCAACTGTAGCCTAAGCCTCATAAATTATGGAACTGCATTGGAACTTGGTTCATACAGCAAGTGTAGTAAGAGAGAGATTCCCTGGAAGTGCTGTGACTGCAAAGCTTCCAGCCAACACCAAGTCCTACACAGAAGGTTCCAGGCGTTGTTGGCAAATCCTCATTTTTGTGTTACAGTAACCCAGTGCAGCCAATAGTTCCCAGCATAGACCTGCAGTCCACTCCATGCTTACTACAAGCCATATCTGTGCAAAATAAATAAATGAAAATACTTGTTTTAAAATTCAGTAAGGATCAAATCTACCAGTTTGTTTCGAGACTCTGCACAGAGTTACCTCAAGTGAAGAGAGAGAGCAAACAGGTCAGCAAGAGACACGATGTGACAATTGGGGGTTCAAAGAAGGGAATGGAAAGGGGCTGGGTGCTGTCAGTACTGTCTGTCAGCAGGTAGGAATCCCCCCTGGGGCTGAGTCTGCACTACCCTACACATTGCACAGACCCACAGAAACGGTCCCTTCCCAAAGCACTGTGGATTTAGTAGCACAAAAAGTGGGAGATGGGAGAGAGGACATGTCACTTGCTGTTGAGTATAAAGCCAGGACGGGATCTGAGGTTATCAGATGATTGCAAGTCAGTTTAACATTTGTGGCATATTTGTTTTTACCCAAATTAAATAAGGATTTTTGAAAACTGCAGAAATAGGCCTTTTTATTTATTTAAATTGCCTTTCGTACTGTGTTAATAAAAGTATTGCATGACATTCTCAGGTGCTGTTCTTTTAGAAGCTGGAATTTTCTCCCTCTGTCAATTTCTAGTGCTGACATTTTGCTTTTTTTAATCTTTGGGCTCAAGGCATATTTTTTCACCTTGATTTCTTTACAAATATTTGGGGCTTGCTCCTGCATTCCCTGAAGCCAGTGAAAATCCTGAATGTGCAAGGAATGCAGACGCAAACCACAGAGTAATTTATGTTTTCTATTTTACTTGCTTTGGAAGTCCCTGAAGAGACATATTGCTGTTTATTACTACAATAAAACTTTCCTAATTCACTCAAGTGAGTTAATGACTGAGAAATCTCCTGGATATTACCAAACTGGCAAAACATAAATGATTACTGTGTTATTTTCTAAAAAGCAAATCTAATGCAACTTTTTTCTTTTTAAGTACGCCTGTATGTTATTACTCATTACAGTGCTTTACTGCTGAACAGCAAAGCTTCTGTGTTGCTTGAAACCTCAACAATGTGCAAGGCTACAAGAAATATATAACTTTTTAACCTTAGAAACACAAGGAGAAACCATCACCTTGGGGTGTGTATGACTTGTGGAAATTACCACAACTAAGATTAATGAAATCTCACTTACAGTCCTCCCTTTTAGCTTGCCTTTCTAACAGCTCTGTCAGCAGCCGCTGTTCATCAAGGCCCTGACTTCAAGCACGAGGTTTATCCTTGCTGTGTCAATTTTATTTACCTGTTACATATGGCCATAGTATCAAATTATGAGCTGACTTAGGGACTGTTTGTTGGTTTTTCCCAGCCTAAGACCCACTGAGCACAATGGAGCCTTATTGCCACAGGTGCATCTGGCTGCTCCACTAACATGAATACAGCCCATTAAATTCATTGCAGCTACTCCTCTCTCACAGTGGCATGGAAGAGAATCACGCGTAGGATGCCAGGACCCTGCTGGCTGCACACAAATCATAACGAACAGGAATACCTGAAGCAGCAGCAGGCCAGCTTTGACCACACAGTGGCAGCAGAATCAAGACACTGCTCAAACAGTGTCCGTATCAAACCTGTCACAGGAGCAAACTTCCACAAACTCCTGTTTGGGGAAAGAGTGAAACAGCACTGTAAAAGCGTGTTAGGTAAGATGCATAACTGATAGCTTAGGGAATTTTCCAAAGTTTAGGCCCTCAATTTACCTGTTCCAGCTTGAGGCATGGGACTTGGGAATACCTCGTTTTGCTGGAATGAGCCAGTGTGTGTTTTGAGCCTGACTGAAAGCTGCACCCAAGGACAAGCTCTGCTACTGACTGCCCCAAACAGCTTCAGGGAAAGGGTGAAGAAACTGAAGTTCCTTGCCCCATAAACTATAACCATGGGAGGAGGCAGATCCTGTCAGCATTGTGCTGGAAACCTTCAAGAAACATTCTGGAACAAATGATTCTAACCCAGTTAATACCAAATTGCCTTTGCAGTTTAATGGGAGTTTTACTCAGTCGACAGAAGTAAAATGATGAATTCATTGATTAATTAATAAACAATAATAACAGGCAGAAGCAGGGGGCTTGGTCTGCTTCCCACTTCCATGAGTAATTCAGGAATAACTGTCTCAGTATCCAAATATTTCTATTTATACCACCCACAGCTAGTGGGATGACAAACCAGCTAGGAATCACAGAGGAGAGAGGTCAACCCTGGCTCACTGCCATCAGAAGAAAGGTAGCACAGGCCCCTCCTCCCTGCCATCAGATAGGTTGTTCTCCCCAACAGAGTGATATCCCATGGCAGTCTGGGGTCCCTTTGTGCCAAGATCTCAGCCCAAGGCAGGAGGACATTGCAGCCACGGCACAACAGCACAGGCTGATGTAGCTCAGAGCCTGCAGGTCCCCTCCCCAGGCTGCATGGCCTGAACTGCACAGCATCCACTTGTCAAAACCTCCAGTGCAAGGCTCTCACAGTATTCAAAGGGAGCAATCAAGAGGCAGCACAGGCAAACAAACACCAGATGGAATGGAATAGCAGAGTGGGGAAGGAGAAAAAACCTCTGTGGTCTGCAGACTGTGCAAAGCCTCTCTGAGGAGGTGTGCTGAATGGCAACGATGGGAGGGAGGGCAGAGATAAGAGATGGGGAATTTTCCCTCTTGTTCCAGACCCCTGCAGGGATCCCGCTCCAAAGCCAGCACTGCCCATTGCTGCACACCCCTGCTGAGCTGTTCTAACTCCCACTGGGATGGACTCTGGGGCCAACAGGAGCCTGGCCTAGGAAACTGCCCCAGAGCAGGCAACAACTGCAGGGAACAGCACATCAGCTTCCACAGCAGTTAGGAAGGGAAATTGTGGTTCCTAGAGCTTCACTGCACAGGGGAACAGAACACTGTAAACTGTTTAGCTGCCCACCTCTAAACCAGGCACATTGCTGCAGCCAGGTGTGGGGCAGGAAAGGGTGAAGCACTGTCTAAGGACAAAGTGAATCACCCACAGCATTAAACAAGCTTGTCAGGGGTTGAAGGCTGCAAACTTAGAGGAGGAGGGCAGCATGTATGCACCACACACATTTTTCAGTTGGCTGTGACCATTTAACTGAACAGAGAGTCATCTGCCTTAATCATTACTATTAAATTTATTATTCATTAACCACATGAATTATTCAAATTTAAAACTATGGATCCTGAGAGACACTGGCTGCCTTCAATTGCTGATAGTTGGCAAGAGCCTGTCTTCTGGTACTGCCAGCCTGGGCTCCTAAACAGCAAGTCAGATCTGGTCTTGGAGTGCATCAAACATAATATTTTAAAAGTCATTCCCTTCATTTTATCAAACCTTTAGAGTTGATGACTTCATTTTTGATTCCTCTACTAGGTGGCTAAAAGTTTTCTTAAAAGGAAAATCTGAGGTTCTTGTGGAATACCAGGACTCCAAGAGTCAGATCTGGCAAAAACGCTTTCAGTACTAACAGATATTCAGTAAGTCACCAGCCTTGGCCAGTACTCACAGTTCATGTTTGCTGGGTGCAGTAACTGTTCTTTCTCTTTCAAACTCTACTTACTGCACATGAGGGAAGGTTGGGCTGAGAAGGACATGGTACTTCACCTGTGCCCCACAGGTAACTCCCCTGAGCCCACAGGACCTTTGTGCACTGCAACAGCTTTAACCAAAGCTGTCTGAGTTGCAATGAGGTGCCCAAATCACACCATTTTCTTCTGCATTTGCTTGCAAGGGGACACTCTTTAACCTCTGCACTTCCACTGACAACATGTGAACAAGAGCTCGGCAGGCACCTTTAAAGTTTTAGACATGATTGTTAAAACAAAGAGGATTAGAAGAAACTACCACTATTACAAACATCCTGCATTCTCCTAATCATCTCTTTTAGACCCTCTCAGGAGAGAGGCCGCTTCCTGAGCCCTTTCAAGCATCCTCAAACACTGCTTGGTAACTGGATCTCAGGGAACAGCACACTGAAGACACAGTGCCTGGTGAGATTTTTTTCCAAAGGGATTTTAATAGCAATGAGGTGGAAGACACTTTGAAAAGCATATCACATGCAGTCACAGGAATCTGCTGCCTAACTCTGAGAGAAGGGCTGGAGGTTTAAGAGCCAGAGCAAAGGATGGAGCTGATGAAGAGATTCTGTTAAAGACAGATGTGCCAACTAAAGTACAAAATAGATGAAGGACAAAATAGTATTGCCATACAAGGACAATAAATAAATCCTGAATTTAGGTCAGATTAAGAGCTATTCATTAAAAGCTTCCTGTATAGAACATGGCATGCATTTTCTGGCTAGAATATTCTCATAAAAATAATATTTTAAAAAATCCTAAACACCAGACTGAAACTATAATATTTAATAAAAAATATATAAGAAAAGTCTAAAATACACTACTCGGATCCAAGCTCCTCAAAAATTCTGGGATTAAGGTTCCCTTGGACCTCACTCCTACAGAACTGTGAAATAGCTGAAGAAATTTTCAAAGGGACTTATAAGCAAGATGGGGACAGACTTCTAAACTGGACCTGTAGTAATGATTTTAAAGTAAAAGGAGGAAGATTCAGACTAGATATAAGAAACAGATTGCCCAAAGAGGTTGTAGATGTCCCATCTAAATGGATGGAGCTTAGTGCAGCCCGATCCAACTGAACATGTCCCTGTTTATTGCAAAAAGAGTGTTGGACTAGATGACTTTTAAAGGTCCCTTCCAACCAAAACAATTCTATGATTTTTTTTTTTCTTTATTTTTGGCCTTCTTTAATAGATGGTATTCTCCAAGAATGCAGTTTCTTATTTTTGCAATTCTTTCATAAAGGAAGAAAAAATTAATTCATTTTTTAAAAAATACATTCAATTACTTTTTAAACCAATAAAAGTGTAATAGGAAGATGAAGACAAACATGTGATGTCAGGTGACTTCTAACTTCGACATAATATGGAATAGATAACTTATAGGTGTCAGATATGCCCAATACCCCAATTTTATACTGTTCATGGCCATATGAATTTTTCAAGTTATTAGTAGATAGCCCTGAGACTTGCATCACATGATCTGCTAAAACCTTGATTTTTTTTCCTCCTAATTGTCCCCCAAATAAGTCAGCTTTCATTTTGACAGAGTTCCAGTTACTAAAATGAAATACAGGATGCATATTGTGCGTCCCTTTTGCAATACTTTATACGCTGAGCTGTGCTTCTGGAAGGGTAAGGAAACCCAAGGCTTACACTTGTATAAACCTGCTTGGTCTTCAAGAAGGAGCTGGATGAAGGATGGAAGGAAACTGAGAATAGTGACTTTTATTGTATGAGTCTCAGGTCTCCACTGAGGTCAGTAAAATAACATAAGATGTCCCAGAAGAGCTTATAAAAAATAGGGGGGAGGGGGAAGACCCCAGAACCTTTTTCTCAGCTGCATTTTTCTTAACTATAATTATTTTCCTCTTGACTAGCAATTCTACTGTGCTGAAATTACTACAGTCTTTCCATGTTCAAGCAGCTTCTTTGCTATGCTAACACTCACCTGCTTTTCAACATCAACATGAAATAAATTTCAAAGTGAGTTGTAACTCGTTATTACTGTGGGTTTGGAGAATGCTTAGAGCTGTCCAAGGCACACAGAAATAGCAGTTCTCTATTGCATAGACTGCAAAATTTTCAAAGACATGGGAAACATGTCAGTATGAAAGTCACTCAGACCATTCACATGCATAAAAAAACACAGAAAGGAATTCACAAGTTCAGGTCTAGCATATTACTTTTGGTATTTCAAGTTTAAAAATGGATCTCACATCCAGAGCCATGTGGTCTGCTGCACAATTTCATGTCTTACCTCTGCAGTGTGGATTTCACAGAGCTAATACACATGATGACTTTGGGTTTAGTGTCCCACTCTAATCTGCATATGTATCATTAGCTTTCTAATCTACACAAAACAAACTTCATCACAAAACATCCATTTCTCATTGATCTCCTGAGAATAAGTTTGCCATAATCAGCACCCCTGCTAAATTATTCTCAACCTTAAATCAGCACATAGTCAGCATGCGTGACACGATGCAGAGGGAACTGCTGTGTTGGAAAATTTAATTGGGAAAGAAACTACAAATGGTAAGTGAATTCACAAGGGTAAGAGATATATAGAAATATGTGCATACACTGACATATTTATGTGTGTATACAGACACACACACACTCATTACTGTCACTAAGCTCTGCCAGGACTTCACACATGGATCTGTGAATTTACCATTTGGTTACAGAGTCTCTCAAGAATATATTGCATAAAGAAATGGGCAACATCCCATACTGGTTTCAGTAGTTTTCATAGAAGAACATGAAAATAAAAATTAGCAATGTAATTTAACAGGGAAGAGCCAGTGCCTGTTACCAGTCTTGTGTTGTCTCAGATTCAATAGTGTCTGACAACACTGAGAAGTATTAACACTATGCCAATGACATCCCAAATCCCATGTAAAAATAATCCTCACATCTTATTTTCACCAGCTTTCTGTGTCTTGTCCAGGCAATGTCTGCTGTCCAGTTGCCATCAAACACAACCACTGCTCTTCTACAACACTGAAAATCATAGGATCATGGAATTGTTTAGATTGGCAAAGACCTCCAAGATTACTGAGCCCAACCATTAACCCAACACTGCCAATTGCACCCCCAAACCACATTTCCAAGCACTGCATGGTAATGTCTTAAATCCTACCAGGGATGGTGACTCTACCACTTCCCCAGACAGCCTGTTCCAATGTTTGACAGCCCTTTTGGTGAAGAACTTGTTCCTAATATCCAGTCTAAACCACCTGTGGTGCAACTTGAGGCTGTTTCCTCTCCTCCTGTCACCTGTTGCCCGGGAGAAAGGTCTGGCCCCCTCCTCACTACAACCCCCTTTTGTATCCATGTTTAACCAGAATCAGAAGTGAGGCCACACACACAAACACAAACACTCACACAGGGAGGGAGTGGGTTCTTCAGGCTGTAAAGGCTATTTTAAACCACAAGGTAATATCTCCATGGGGCAAGAGCCCCTGGGGGTGTGTGAGGCTCAGGGCCCCCTCACAGCCCTCTTGTCACACTCGGGACACAGGGAGAGACCAAACAAAGGCACTGCCTCAGCTATGGCACTGCAGTCGGTCCTCCAGGACACAGAGCAGGGGGTGCAGGTCTAGCACAGCCTTAGGAGCAGGGGAGGAATTCCTGGAGGAATTCCAGGAAGGAGGCATGAGGACAGTGCTGGAGATCGGTGGCTGCTCCTTTCCCCAAGGCAATACTATCTGGACACAACCAAGCAGTTCTTCTCCTACCACGTATTTGTGCTTCATAAAAGAAAAATGTTCCCTGTTTGTCGCAACAAGATGATAAAACAGCCTCACAAAACTCAACAGTGAGAAACTCAAACTGTAGGAATGATGGCAAGCAAACAAACTAATTAAGTATTTTAACATTAAGTGATTTAATCAAATTTACTGTCAGTATTTCATGTAAATGAAAAGAAAAAAAGTACTGATAATGAAATGTCTAGACCTGAGAAGAATTGTAGAGGCAGTTGAACATAATTCTTTTGTAACATTTAAACATCTGATATTGCTTTCATTTTTCAGAGGACACTTGTTCTTTACCCACAGGTAAATATTTTGATAAATAACTTCATTACAGCATAATGTGTAGAATAACCACAGTGCTGAGAAGCCAAGCTGGCAGGCCAAAAGAAATCAGATTGTTACTTACTTTAGAGACAAAGCAAAAGCCTATCATGACAAAGCAACAGCCATGTGGGTTAGTCAAAAAGTCAAATGCTGGGGGGGTTTCTTGCCATCCTGTAAAGTAATTTGTACTGCACAAGCAATTCATTGCATCTCAATGTAGGTAAGAAATAATCCTTTGAAAATTTTTCCTTAGCTAACATCAATCCAAATAAAGAGAATTTCAGTCCTTTCCCTCCCTTCTCTCCAATGTTTAGAAATATTGTACAAAACCCTAAATAATACCACCAGAGTGTAAACAGCAGTGGTCTCATAAGAGGAAATTGTCAAAGCACTTCCAGCATTTCAACTGGGCCATCAAGTCTTTTGCAAGGTCAAGTGTTATGTTGATGGCATGAGGAAACTTGTAATATTGGAAAGACTAGGGCTAAACCTAAATTTAGAACCCTCTTCCCATTAAAAAAAAAAAAAAGAAAAAAAAAAGAAAAAAAAAAGGGCATCTTATTAATTTAATCATCCAGGATGTGACTGAAGTTATTGAAAATTCTGTTTTCAACTTATAGCTGACATTCACATAATGGCAGGGGGTTTTTCCCATGTTTCATCATAAGGGTTTGGCTGGTTGGTTGAATTTCATCTTCAGGCAGGTTTTTCTCTTAGTTTCACCTCATCAAATATTGAGCCATCACAGATACTTTCCCCTCTACCATCATGCACAGGATGGTTTGGATGAGACAGGAACTGCTCTGCGTTCTCTTGCCACAGATCAAACTCCACCTTCAATTTTTGAATCACATTCCAAAGGAAAAATCCTACTTAAACATCAGAGATGTGCAAAGGCCCCATATCCTCATTTTCTTCATTGTCTTTTGCAATAGTTTTATATTGCTGCCAGCACTGGGGTGATGTTTTACCAGTGACTCTCACGTTCCCACTTTCTTTCAGTACTCTGATTTCTTTCAGGCTACAAAGCCAAGGTAGGTAAGTTTGCAAGGATGTCAACAGGATTTTGCCCTTTCCAAGAACGTGAATGTCTTTATTGTTCATTAAATGCTGCTCTGCAAATACTGACCACTGTTCTTTCTGTAGCATTAATGTCAGGAGCCTATAGCATTCTGCAGATCATGTAAAAAAATACGTGATTCTTTTGTACTCCACAACTCCATCCTGTGAAGTCTATTGATTTAATAAAACAAGCCATCTAAAATTATTCATTTTTTTAATCACAGTAAGGAACACCAGTAGGAATAGCTGTACTCACTGCAAGTTGTCTGGGCAGAGAAGAGCTCATAATTCATTGTCTGCCTAAGGGCTCTCTAAGGAGAAGATTTTTACTTCTTCATCTTGTTTGCTCTGTTGGTTGATTGGCATGTATCTCTGTATATAACTATATCCATGGCACAATGTTATAATAGCAAGGAAAACAAAATTACTACCTCTGCCTGACGTTTCAGCAGCAGTGCTTGGGAAATATTGTCCCTGCAAAACACAGAACAGGGGGTTACAATTAACACTAAGAAGTGTTAATTAGGCAGAGCTGGAGTGACTTATTATAAAGCAGAGGGTACTTTACTTTTCCATGTCTCACCACAGTGTAGCTTCCTGATGAAGTCAGGGGCTCTGCTCGGGTAGCTGAAAGGGAGGAGATGTATAACCCCTTGTTGCTGCACTTTATCACTGAACAAGTACTTATTAGCAAGCATCTTCTTTGGCACATGTTAGTATATGTATTCAGGACATAGGGTCTCTTTTGCCATTGTTAGAACTCTGCTCAAAACTCTGAGGAATTTGACACATTTTAATGAATGAAGACAGAGTCCAGGAGAGCTTTCCTGCTACAGAGATTGCACACTTAATTAGGACTCTTATTAAAAATAAATACTCAAGTAGCACAAAATCTGCACTTCAAGTCTTGTGTCTCATACTGAAGCTGGCCACAGTTAGTATTAGTAGTCACTTTTCAAAAAATAATAAATTGTGTCGCTCAGGGTCACAGAGTGTTGGTAAATCAGTAGCAGAATTCAGTACACAAACCAAATCTTCAGAGACCCATGTGCAGTTTTCACTACAGAACCTCACATCTTCCTTCATCTGCGAGGTCCCAGCGCTGCTCTGAAACAGCAATATCTCATTCTCATTCCATGAGAATGATCCAGTGAATGTTAAACAAAGCAAACAGCAAAGATAAAGGATAATTGTACCTTTCAAAAGACCTGAGACAAGAAGTTAACATGCTTTACTTTCAGTGTACCACGCTCAGCTGAAGCATCAGTTACACCCTTCAAGAACCATTTCATTTTCAAACTGATCTCTGAACAGATGAGGAGCTCCCATCCCCTGAGCACCAGCAGCAAGTTTCTGCCACAGGAAGCACTTTGCTTCTGTCCATCCTGCTTCCAGATACCATTCTGTCCTTGGGGCTGTGAAGAAACAAAGGCAGCTTTTGCCCAAGTGAGTGCAGAATCTGGGAATGTAACATCTGCCAGGGGAAATTAAAGTTGGAGATCAGAAAAAAATTCTTTGCAGAGAGAGTGCTCAGGCATTGGAATGGGCTGCCCAGAGAGGGGGTGGATTCCCCATCCCTGGAGGTTTTTCAACTGAGCTTGGCCGTGGCACTGAGTGCCATGATCTGGTAAAGGGACTGGAGTTGGCCCAAGGGTTGGACTTGATGATTTCAGAGGTCTTTTCCAACCCAACTGATTCTATGATTCTATGATCTGAAAGCCCCACTGACACCAGAAACTAAACTGAGACTAAAAGAGACTCTTGGGTCACTAATATTTGTGGCAAAATAAAACCCAAATACCACCAACCAGTGATATACACTAATATTTTTCTTTCATTATTATTGTTGGTCATAAAGGCTTCAAATGCTTTAAGAAAATCAATCTATTTTTCCCAAACTTATAAGCAATACTCAACTCAAAGAACAAAACTGTCAAAAGTAGCCATCTATATGCAAAATTTTTAAAAAATTAAATTTAAAAATAATTTTAAAAAATAAAAACATACCAGTAGTCTGATGGTTTAAAATGTGCAAATACTTTAAATTTAACACATGATCTGACTATCTGTCAAAGAAAAAAAAAAGAGAGACATTCTTAAGGATAAAAATTTCATACAAATTTCCTCTCTATTATAAGAGTTAATCCTTGAATTGGGGGAGCATGTGTTGCAATTAAGGTTGAAAAAAAAAGATTCATGATACCATAAACATCTGCAAAATAATAGAGACAGTCAACAAAGATGGGTCTGTGCAAAACATTTACTGAAAATCACCAACATGATCCCTTTTGCTGTTGCATTTTGGATGCCAGATGGCTGGAAGGAGTTCCAGCAGGCAATTTCTTAATGAGAGTGCCTCTGCCCAATATCATCAATGTCCATCAGATGCAGCATCTACCCTGCTGAGGCTTCCAAGAAAACCAGACAGTTTACCAATGACTTCAGCAGGTCATTCTTAGCTTTTCACAGTTTATGCCACATCATTTGCTGTTGTTCAGTTCAGCCCATCTTACCAGGACTAACTTTCATTAGACATTTCAGTGATGAGGAATAAAATAATGCAGTGGATGAGGCTCCTAGAACAGCCTTAGCAGCACATTTGGCTCTGGTTTTAAGCACACACCTGTTGCTCATCTCTTGTTGCTAAAATCAGATGTTTGGAAGTGAAATGGGGTACTAGTCCTGGACCAGAATACAAGAGATGTTCACAGAAATTCAACAAGACAGGAGCAGAGCCAGCAAGGCAGGGCCCCTGTGAACCATTCAGCAGATCCTGCAAAGGTCTTAAAGGTTAGCAGGACCTGGAGTCAGGGGATGGAGGAGGGTATGGCCCCTGCTAAAGGGAGCTGGATCCAGACAGAGAGCACCAGCTTCTAAGCAAGAGCAGCAACACTAGCTTAATACTGTTGACTTGCAGCTTAATAGAGCCATTTTCCATTCAAGAGCAAACTACACCATTTTGCCTGTCCTTACCTACAGTTAGGAACAATCCTGCTGGACAAGCATATTGACAGTCTTCATCTCACACAGGTTTGAAGCTCTTTCCAGATCAAAGATGTATCTATCTTGCTTGCCAGGATAACACAAGTTCTTCTTTCAGTGGCCAAGGTACTAGGCACTGAAAACTAGCTGAGCCCTCTCCCAGGAGGGAGATGAAGAAGCCAAAGTGAAAGATGCTAACATACATTTCAGCCTGGCATCAGAATCCATAGGCATTTTCCTGTAATGCTTAGGAAGCAACTCGGTAATGCTGAGACATTTCATAGTGCCTTTGGCAGCTTCTCCAAGTGTCTGCTGTGATTGTGGGGTACATCCTGAGTATTGGGATACCATCATATCACAGTAATTTAGAGTTGGGTTAACTCATTTGTCTCATTTGTCTGGAGATCCTTTTCACCTGTTGAACAGGAAGAAGGCTATAGCATAATTACTGTAGAGAAGAGGGCAAGAAAACACCTTCTGCTCCATATGGAGTTATCATGAAGGAGGGGTACAGACTTTTGTGAGAGGCTGGAGCCATGTTTTTCCTGCCAAATCTACTGGATTTTCCTACTCTCAGCCCCACTGCATTATTTTCTCTGTGTCAAAGTAAAGCTTCATAATGTGGATAAAAAGAATGATTAGAGAAATCAAATATAATTCATCCCTCTAAGCAGGAAAAAAAAAGCCAGGCATCTCATAACACACATTCTAGCACACTGGACTGAGCATTGCAATTTTAGTCCTTCTTCTGTGTGCCTGATCATTTGACATTTACTCCTATTGAACAGGCAGTTAATTAGATTCTCCTGCCAGAATAAGATATCCGACTCTTCCCTTACAAAGCAAAGGCTCTCCAAGTTGTAATCTCCACTACTTGCCCCATTCATTTAGCTGTAAATATCTATGGCTAACCTTGCAAGCAGGAGATTTAGAAAACTAAGGAAATCCATAGGTTCTACCCAAGGTAAACCATGGGCTTCCCCAAACCACGAGAGGAAATCAATATCCCATATCCCTCTTACAAGAAAGGGAGGTAACATTTTGATATCTTCGTTCCCTATAAAGCTCTTCCATCAGTAAGTCCTTGCTGCACAAATCCAAGATCATTCTGACTGTCTTCTCATTCTGCTGTTGCTGCTCTTGCTTAGAAGCTGGTGCTCTCTGTCTGGATCCAGCTCCCTTTAGCAGGGGCCATACCCTCCTCCATCCCCTGACTCCAGGTCCTGCTAACCTTTAAGACCTTTGCAGGATCTGCTGAATGGTTCACAGGGGCCCTGCCTTGCTGGCTCTGCTCCTGTCTTGTTGAATTTCTGTGAACATCTCCTGTATTCTGGTCCAGGACTAGTACCCCATTTCACTTCCAAACGCCTGATTTTAGCAACAATCTCAGCATTTTAAGGCCAAACAGGCTTGATAAATCTCTCTGTAAACATAAACCCCAAGCAGATCTTTTTAAAAGCTTTTATAAGTCATGCTTTCTATCTGTCTGTCAGACCACATGAAAATATCCACTCCCTATTTCTGGTTTACTTTCCATTTCCCTCTTCCCCATGGGAGCCTGCTCTGCTGTCACAACTAAAATTTCCACAGATCCTACCCATCCATTACATTTTCCCCATTAAACAGGCAACTACTTTCTGAAAATATGCATAGCAGATTTGTAATTATTGATGGGCAATAAGACTTTGAGTAACCTGCTTTCAACTGATTTCTGCATCTTTTTTTCTGAAATTCATCTTTTAGCCACTCATTTTTTATCCATTCATGTACTGGGCAGAAAAAAAATACTTTTCAGAAAAAAACTTAACATAACTCTTAAAAACTTTACAGCCCATTAGTAAGATCCAAAACAAGAAAGGAGGGATTATAAAAGAGAAAAAACTCCAAATCCATACTAGCTGCAAGAATACTCACAGTGAGAACATTCCAAAGGATCCATCCTTATCCCTCACAGATATGCTCTAGAGTTCATCCTGTGTGAAGTCAGGAATCAGAATGTATCCCACATATCACCATGTCTTACAGAAAATAAATGCACAAACCAGTATATGACAAGATTTTGTCTTCCAGGTGATCAAAACAGGTCTCTGAGGAAGCAATGATTTTCCCCCTGCAGTTTAGAGCTTTCAAGGATTTAAGATAAAATCTAAGATAAGACTTTAGCTCCCACATGCAGGTAAATCCAATACTGCACAAACCAGCATTCCAAACAGAATTATCCCCTAGGCAGGTGTCTCATCATGCCCTTGTCCACATGTGCCAAATTCACACCTGGAGTGAAGAGGAACACGTGTTTGTGCCAGCATTTGAATAGAACAGGCCTCAGACCAGACTTGGTTATGGTTAGAAATGGTTACCAAGTTACCTGTTGCAGTTAAGACTGTTAGTAGTATCTTTTGGTCTTTAAGCATTTTCATATCTGTCATGTCCTTCCTTCGACATGAACAATCAATGAGTCACTGTAAAAACACCCATCACCATTTTACTCCAATGGTCACTTGCTCAGGCCTTGACCTGTATTACAGTGTGTGTGTAATTGAGCCTTCTGATCTCTGTACAGCCCCTGATAATATTAATCTGAAATTGGGAGCTTTTTGATGATTTCATTGAAAATGTAAGCCCCCCCACATAGTACTGCCTACTCAGCTTGTGCAGAATAGAATCAAGTCTTAAATGCTCCCTCAGGAAAGGCACTTTATAATACATTTTTATTACAGCCCAAGGAGCTGCATTACACTCTCCCTGAAGATGGCTGTCCTATAAACCCAACATGCAGCAAGTGACACAACATTTTCATCTCACTCTCATAATACAGGCACCAAGATCTTATTTTAGTGATTTCTAAGCATTTCCATAGCTCTTAAGCTCATCTTCTGAGCCTAAGACCTTGTCAGCCCCTTGCCCTGTCCTTCTCTTTTGGAATTCACCCCTTCCCTCCCCTCCACACTTCTTTTATTTTAGGCATTATCCACGACGGGAGTTTCTTGCCAGTGTACTTTCTCTGGCTGTATCAGCTCACAGCCCTGTTAGCCAGGGTGAGCCAGCTCACGCCCTCACCCTTTGGCCTCTTCCCACCCCATGCCAGGTCCCTCGCATTAACACCACCTCCCCCGCATCAGCAGCACGCACTCCTTTCCTGCCACCCTCAGCAATTTCCAGCAACCAGACGGCACAATTTATCGGTGAATTCGAGGCCACCGCAGTTTTCCCGGCTCCCTCGTCTTCGCTGGCCGAGTCCCGGCTGCTCCGGGGAAAAGGCAGTGACAGGTCACGGTGGGCATCATCGGCGGCCCTGGCAGCGTGTGTGGCTCCCTGGGTCAGGAGCATCTCTTGTGCTGGTGGTTAGATTCCCTAACAACATAGAAATGAGGAATAGTGGCTGAAAAGGAATAGTTTTCAGGTTAAAACATCACTTAAAATTAAATTTTTTAGCCTCTTTTTTTTCAAATAACTTTGCTTTGGAAATTAAATACAAACCAGCATTGTGCAATTTCAGATATCTCTCGGTTTGGTTTTGTTGGTTTGCTTTTTTTCCACAGAGGGCTTGGGCTTTTTCCTTAATAAGAAAGTAAAGGAAAATAAAGGATAAACTAGAAAGGAACGGTAACAGGGTAACAATATTTTTTTGGAACAACTGTTTTAGTATTTCTGATGAAACCCGGGAGATGGAAATCGGGATGAATTTTCACATGCCGCAATTGGTGCTAAAAGCAGCAGAAAACGGTTAAACACTCCGTTCCACTCCGGTTGTAACGTGTGTCCCCTGCTCAGTTCCATCTGTTGAGCTCCAGACGCGCCGCTGCTGCCCCGGGCGAGCGGCAGCTCCGGGGGCGGCGGGACCTGGAGCCGCCGGGGCTCCCTGGAAGGCTCGTCCTACGGAGCTGCTCCTCCTCGTTTCTTCCACCTGCTTAATCACATTTAAATATATTAAATACTTTCCTATTGTTATTCTGGAATAGAAGTAATTGCCGCAGTTGCCATGGGGATGTTATGACAACACAGGGGGGATGCCCGAACCAAGAGAGGAGGCAGAGGTGTCCCCTCGCCGGGGGACGTGGGAAGGTGGTGTGCCTGACAGCGGCGCCCTGGGAACGCCCGGCCTGGCGCTGCGTTCCCACCGATGAGATCATTTCGGGAGAGGGAGATACCTGGGCTGGCCCCGCAGCTGGGTACCACGGAGGAGGGATGTCAGGGAGCGTGGGGGACAGGAACAGCCGCGTCCCTCCGAGCGGTGCCACCGGCAGCAGCTGTGTTTGCTCAGCGACGGCACGAAGACTGCCCCGCCCGGAGAGGGACACCCGGGGCCGCCCCTGTCCCGTCCCTGCCCTGCCCTCCCCTCCTCTCCGGGGCAGCGCCGGGCCACAGGGTGGTGTCCAGGTTGGGAAACGGGACGTAAAGTCCTGGGACGGCCGCGGTACCGGGGCACGGAGCTGTCCCGGGTCCCCGAGAGAGGCGGAGAGGGGGTCGGAGCTCGCTCCTCGGCCTCCAGCAGGACAATCCATCGCTGCTCCGGCTGGCGCGGCCCTGGCTGTCGGGGGACCGCGTGGAAGCCGCATCACCAGCCCTTCCTGGCCGCAGGGCTCCGGCAGCCAAGGCGGGACACTCCGGGGCTGCCGAGGAGCCACAGCCCGGCCCGGAGCCAGGGGGAGCCGATACGCCCCCGCTCCGTGCCTCCTGCGTCCCCGGAGCCTCGGCAGAGAGTCGGGTTTNGGGGGGGGTAGCGGGACTTCCCCCCTCGGGCTGAAAAACCAACCCGCCAGCCTGAAAAAGGCTCCCCCCTCTGCCCTCCCCGGCCTGGCTCAACCCGCTGGGCTCAGCCCAGAGCCGGGGCCGCGGCCCGGCCGGGCTGCAGAGGCAGCCTCGCAGCGAGCAGGGCGCGGGGAGGTTCACTTTAGGTGAAGGAATGTTATTTCGCTACTAAATGGTTAGTCTAATTTGATCTTTATTATGCTGTGGATTAGGACTGATTCATATTAAACACGAGTGCAGTTAATATAACTCCGGAACGTGTCCCGCTGTATGTACAGCAGCCGCTGTTACAGCCCCGCCGCTTCCTGCGACCCGTGGATTAAGATTTAATTAACAGGGAAGTTTGCGAGAGCTCGCCCGCAGCCTCTCTGCTTCACAAATAATTTATACTCGGTTCTGCGGATTTTTATTCAAGTGACAGCATTTTATTTTACTCTAAAAGGGACCTGAATATTTTATGTTCTGCCAGAGGCTTCCATATATGAACCTCTCCGAGGCAGCTTCAAACCCAAGGGGGTTTTTTTGTTGTTTGGTTTTTTTTACCTCTACAGGATTTACCTCAGTAGAAGAATTTATCAGATTCTCTTACCTTCCTCCTCCCCCCAGTTTAACAGCCTAAACTATCCATATGAAAGTTAATCGTCGTGATCCCCATTGTCGGTTGCATAAATCCAAGCTCAAGCCAACCTCCAAGACACGGCAACAATTCTGATAAATTGTCCTGCTCGCCTAACTACACAAGAATGGCTTTTATAATTAAAAGGGGAGCTGAGTTAAATCAACAGCTCCTAAGCCCTTCTCAACAGGGCTAGAATGAGAGAAATGTGGCGACCTGATTTCTTTAAGTAGCAGCTCTTTGTAGCCCGTTCATAATCCTAGATATGGAAACTCATCCTGCACAAAGTCAGCTGCCAACCAAAAAGGAATAAAAAAAGGGGAAAAAAGTTTATTCAGATGCTCAAAGTCCATCTTTTTTTTTCCAGTCTAACATAACCCTAGCACTATATAACCAAACAGACAACTCCTTTCCAATTAAAGTGGAATTAGGAAACTCAATCAAATTAGCTCACTATTAAAGCCCTTCTTTATTAAACCATTTTATTGTAGTAATATTAAGTTTCACTCGCTCTTGGAACACAAGACTTTAAAAAGTTTCCCTTGTGATATTGATTTGTCTGCTCCCAGGATGGATGAGGGTCAAAAGTATTTGCCTGGGTGTAATCTGTAATATTTACTTACTTTTTTGGTGTTTGGGATTTTTTTTTTTAAGAAAAATCTTAAAATTGTATCCAATCTGGTCAATTGCCTGCAGAATGGAAGAACTGGATTTTGCTGCAATTTGATTTCACCCAGGAGCTTCCTTCAATAGCTGCGGCGGGACGCCTCTGCTCCCAGCCCCACCAGTATATTAACTGGTTGGTAGGAGCTGCGCTGGCAGCTCCCAGCCAATGTTTACACAGTTATATTTGAAGTGAGAAAGTAAACAGTCCAGCTGTGCCACGAAGCGGTTCGGTGGGATTAGGTTTCCATACCAACCAACTTTAGGATCTTTTACAGTCTTAATTCAACCAGGCAGTGAACTTGTTCTTTGTGAGTAATAGTTTTCCTGGGCCAAACACTCCAAGGACTGGTAAGAAAGTCACGCTCTGGCCCTCAGCAGGGTCGGCTCTCGGATGCCGGCTATCCCCCACTCATGGCAATACAGATATAAATAGGAGGAACGCCCTTCTTACTTTTTGATCTTGAAGAACAATTGGGCTCCATTGCCAAAAAAAATTTTAAAAAAATAAAAAAGCCATTGCTGTAGCCTTTACTCTCGGAATGAGGGGGAAGGATACACAGCCTCAAAATCACAGAAATCTTTCCTGTGCATAGTCCTCACTGAGCTTAAATCATCCACGCCTCTCTCAAACGCATCCTTATATTCTGAAAAAAAACCTCATCATATATCGCTGCTTATTTTGATACAAAAACAGCTAGAATGCACCGCCAGATTTCAGACACGAAAGGGAAGTACCTCTCTGCTGCTACACAACCCGTGGTCAGCAAGGCGGGAGTTTTCTTCAACCCAGCTTCTCTTTGAGACAATGCCAAATTTCCTAAATATGACAAATATGAAGAGAAAAATCGTGCTTAAATTTATACCTTTGAGGGTTTTTTCCCCTCTGGTGTAAATAAGATAAAGACCAGAACCAGAAATAAACGTATTTGACAATTTCAGTTAAGGAAACTGCTCTTGTTTGTATGCTTCGTTTTTATTCATAAATTTATCCGAAGGATATCTGTTTTGACCATGATAAAAATGTAGTAAACATGTTTATAGTATTTGCATAAACTCCTTTAAATATTGGCTGTACTTGTCAAAAGAATCTCCCAAAGCACACTTCAATGGTCTCATAAAATACCAATTGTCATTCATAAGACCGACTTTTTTAATAGAAAATAACATTTATTTCTATGAAATGGAAACACAGAATTACCTGTTAGAAACAGCAAGAAGTTTGCTACATTGGAACAAGAAAGCAATTTTCTTGCAGATCACAAATGAAGGAGGCTTATTAAACCATCATACACCATTGGCGCCGGGGTCCTACGGACAGTTACAAATATATCTACTTTCCAATGTTATATACAGATCGTAACGTTTCTGGGGGCGGGAAGGAAGAGGTTTTCAATTTGACAATGTTTCATCTATATGCCTGGTAAGTATTACAATGCGCTGTCTAACCTTTAGCTTAACGTTAATACCAAGTTCACCTACGAGTTACATTAATAACTTAGATTTCCATTTTATAACATTATACACTTGCTAGTATACATATATATATGTATGTGTGTGGGAAAGAGCGTGCGTGCGTGTGTGTGTGTGTGTGTGTGTGTGTGTGCACATCCCACGACGCACTGAGGATATCCATGCTTATGGCCATAAGCAACAAAGAGTGACTCATGTCTGGACAATGAAAGTGCACCTTTATCACCTTAAAACACCTACGTCTGTCCGCGCCGGGCTCTGCACGCAACCACCGCCTGCACGGGGGAGAGGGGAGAGAAACCACCCGTGTCCATCCACCCGTGCCTACCTAGCTACCTCTACAGACGAGCTTTAGGAAGCCGCTATTGCTTCTCGGGGGTGTTGTTCACCATGGGCCCGTAGAGCCCGCCGGAGTACACCTGCTCCTTGTGCACGGCGGAGCGGTCCCGCATCAGGTCGCTGAAGGCGTAGTCCACGGGAGGCCGGAACCCTAGTGTGGGCATCAGCCCGGCCGTGGAGTAGGGGGTCATGAAGGCCAGTCCCCGGCTGTGCGCCGAGTAGGCGAGGCGCAGGGGGTTGAGTCCCAGGTGGGTGCCCAGCGGGTATGCGCCGGCCTCGGCCCCGAAGTGCGTGGCGTTAGGCTGCAGCGGGGAGAAGGCGGAGCGGCTGCCCAGCGTGCCGATGGCCGGGGCCATGGCGCCGGCGATCAAGGGCCGGTGGTGGGCGGTGGCGGCGGCGGGGGTGGGCGGCAGGCCCTGCAAGGCGCCGTCCCGGGCCCAGCCCTCCTCGGGGCCCTTGTCTGGGCCGCGGTTGTTGAGGATCTGCTCGATGGCCTGTACCACGTCCCCGCCGCAGCCCTGCAGCACCAGCTCCAACACGCTGCGCTTGTGCGCCGGGAAGACGCGCGTCAGGATGTCGATGGGAGTCCGCTGCCGGCCGCCGGCCGAGGGCGACGGGTCCTGCTCGTCCTTGTCCGCCTCCGAGCCCGAGTCCGAGCCCAGCGGGCTGATGGAGCCCGGGCTCTCCTCCCCCTCCTTCGGGCCCTTGGAGACGGGTGAGCTCAGGAAAGACTCGCCGTCCCCGTTCTCGGAGCCCGAGCCGTGGCGAGCGTCTGGGGAGGAGGTGCCGGGCACGGACTCGCCGTCCGGGGAGAGTGGCTTCCCGCCCGCCTGCTGCGGGGTGACGGCCCGGCTCGGTAGCAACGTCTTGGGGAACAGCTCGAACTTCTGCATCTTGGACTCTGCGGGTCGGGGGGTGCAGAAGGAGAGAGACCGTCAGTGCAGCTACCCTGGGCGGGCCCCGCGGAGCGCCCAGGCCGTCGGCGGGACCGCCCGCCCGCAGCTCCGCTGCCCCTCATCTCCCGTCGCCTGTCCCGGCCCCTTCTCGCACACCGCCGCTCCGAGGGCGCGCAGCGCGGCCTTACCTGAGGCGCCGGCGCCTCCCTCGCCGCCGCCCCCGCCGCAGACGGAGCCGAACCCCTCGTACGCGGGCCGGGGCGGGATGATGCCGTTGGCGGCCGCCAGCGCCAGCCCCTCGGCGGTGCCGTAAAGCAGCTGAAGCTCGCGGGCCTCGTTCTCCTCCTGCGCCTGCTGCCGGCGCAGCGCCACCTGCGCGGCCATGACGCGCTGGCGCTCGGCGATGAGGGTGCACTTGGCGCACATGCAGTCCTTCCAGCGGCAGTACCGCTTGTGGCCCTTCAGCGCCGACACCACACCGTGGTTGCGGCACCTGGCGCACTTGGGCGTCCGAGGATACTTCTCTGCCGCCCGCAGCAGCAGCGGCGGTGCCCGCAGCAAGCTCCCGGCCACGCTCACCGGCAGCGTGGCCGCCGCCGCCGCCGCTGCTGCCGCCACCGAGCTGGGGGGCACCGGGGGGGGCGCGGCGGGCACGCTGGGCAGCTCCGACCGCAGCTCCATCCCGCCCCGAGAGAGCGGGGCCGCCTCCCCGGCCTCCCCCAAAGCGACGCGGGGCGGGGGAGCCCCCGCTGCGCACCCGCGCCCGGAGAAGCTCCCGGTGCCCTCAAGCACGATCACGAGCGGGGGGCACACGGAGCCCCGGCTGCCGGCATGCAAACCCCAGCGCCTATCCCCTCGCCTCGCTCTCCGCCCCCGTACCCCCGCACCGGCACACGGCCCCGGAGAGAGATTAAAGTGAGGAAGGGCCCGTCGGGACTCGTTCCGCGCTTCCCTCCCCTCCGCACCCGAAAAGCAAAGCTAAGACACGAAAATCCAAGGAAACTTAGATCACTCTCGCTTCCTTGCTCTCCGCGCGCATCTGGCAGGGCAGCACCAAGTCCATCGCGCCAGGCTCAAAGCCAAGCTCTGTCGTCCGCGCCTGCAGGGTCGCCGCTCCGCATGGCGCCCCGATGAAACCCGAGTTGCTCCCTAAGCTCCGCTCCCCCGTCCCCCTGCTACTGCAGCCGCAGACTAGCGGCGTCCCTTCAAAGAAAAATCCGGCACCTTCAACGACAGGATCCCGCGCCACGAGCCACGGAGGCTAAAATCCAGCAGAAAATAGTAAAAAAAATTGCCCCGTCTCCCGAGCAGCAGCCAGGCG
Source organism: Sakesphorus luctuosus (assembly GCA_013396695.1). Lineage (NCBI taxonomy): Eukaryota > Metazoa > Chordata > Aves > Passeriformes > Thamnophilidae > Sakesphorus > Sakesphorus luctuosus. The sequence goes on along the minus strand of VWZD01000580.1, from coordinate 279,447 downwards.
AAGCGGCCGGGGGGCTCAGCCGCCGCGGAGAGCCCCAAGCAGGCGGCTGGCGTCGGGGCAGGCAGAGCGNGGGCGTGGGTGTGCCTGAGAAACACTGACCGCTCTCCCGCTGCCTGACAGTTTGGCTTTCCTTGCCTTCTATTTTCTTTCTTCCTTTCTTTTTTAATTCATTGGAAGTGGTACTTGCCAACTGTTTGGGGTTGGTTTTGTCACTTGTCAAAAGAGGAGGGGGGAATATGCCGTGGAAGGTGACAATCAGTTTATAGTTTCTCCCCTCCCCTTGGAGATTTTGTTTTATAATAATACATAACGGTGCCTCTCTCCTTCCTTCCTTGCTTCCTTGCTGCTTCCTTGCTTCCTTCCTTCCCTCTCTCCACTCTTCTCTTTCTCTCTCCCGCCTTCCCCNAAAAAAAATTGCCCCGTCTCCCGAGCAGCAGCCAGGCGAAGCGGCCGGGGGGCTCAGCCGCCGCGGAGAGCCCCAAGCAGGCGGCTGGCGTCGGGGCAGGCAGAGCGGCCGCCGGGCTGGGCCGGAGCCCCCCGAGACTGTGGCGGCCCGGTGGCAGCGGAGCAGAGCAGAGCGGAGCGGATGCGCTGCCCGCCGCGCCGCCACTCGCGCTATTGTTGCGCCCCGCGTTGCCATTAGGCAACATTTGACAACAATGTGGCGCCTGCCATTGGCCAGGGCCCGCAGTCGCCGCGCTGATTGGCCGCGCCGCGCTCCGCCGCGGCCGCCCGNTTGGAGATTTTGTTTTATAATAATACATAACGGTGCCTCTCTCCTTCCTTCCTTGCTTCCTTGCTGCTTCCTTGCTTCCTTCCTTCCCTCTCTCCACTCTTCTCTTTCTCTCTCCCGCCTTCCCCCCTTTCTCTCTCACTCCACACCTGCAGGTGAATACACAAATGCTGCCGCAGCAGGAGAAGCCCGAGGTGAGTATGATTTTCCATCCTTTAGTTGCACTGTAGCCTGGGGAAGCCCTGCCCTCCCTTCGCTCCTCAGAAAGTAAGTTCGTTCTTTCTTTCTCTTGCCAGCTGTTTGCGTGACTACATGTTCAACAGGCGACTTCCTTGCGGGGACAATAAACCCGAGGGACTGATTTTTGAGGAGGAGGAGGCTGCCGGGCTGGTAACTGTATATTAACCCCGGAGCTTTTGTTTTAGCATCAGCCACCCGGGTTTGACGTCACCTTCATTGGTAACGGGAGGAGGTAGCACTTCAGTGGGAAATAACGATGTCTCCTTTCCCTAGGGCTCTCCCTCTGTTTCCCACGAGGGATCTCCATCCTCCTCGGCACTTTTTAAAGTTCTGTTTCATATGTGTCCGTAAGTCCTCCCCCGGAGCGGGAACTGTCTGCCGTTCGCTGGGGCCTCCTTCCGCAGCCTCAGCATCCCCACCTGCGGTCCCACTCCGCGAGACCTTCTCCCGGCGCCTCCCGGGGTGGGCCGGTCCTGGGAGAGGTACGGGCCCACAATTGGGAGAAGAGAAAGCCCTGGCTCTGCTCGAGAAGTGCCGGCCCTGCCCGCCGCTCCCTCCGCGGATGGGAGCGCGCAAGGCCGCGCAGGCCCGCGGGCAGCCCCGCTGCAGGACACACAGCGTTCGCCGATGCTCCGATGACTCTTCCCCTTGGTCACTCTTTCTTCCGTGGTTGTGAAAAGCACAGTTGCAGAGCCCTTCAACTTTTCAATATTTTTATTACACTTACATCCGTCTTCCTCTCTCCTTTTTTTTTTTTAAAGTTTTTGGTTATGACATGAGTGCTTTCCCACACGACTTTCTGGGTGTGCAGCTGCCATCCACTCCTCGTGATTTAGGTGTTATAACACCTTTATTTAATACAGCCGCGAAGTCAAAATATCCTATTTAATTTTATTCGCAACGACTAATTTTATTCTCCCGGGAACATTACTCTAATCATGTGATTTAACTGTGAATTCGTAGAACTCGATCAGACCCAATAAGAAATATTTTTAGTATTGCTTTATGTTGGCTTAATATGGAAAAATTGTTCTCCCTTCTTCGTGGCAGTTTAGTTTGAGGTTGCGATGGGTTTTTTTTCTCTGGAAATAACTTCCCCTTTCCACCTCCCGAGGCAGCCTGCCATCATCAACAGCACAGTACACTGGCTACGCCGATTTCCCCCATTCCCTTGTCTTTCAGCTTTGATTTAAATTAAAGGGCTGGGTTATCCTTTCCGTTTATGGTGATTTAAAAAACGATCTATTTTGGAAGAAGCCATAGCGGGGGGACACACCAAAACACAAACAAAAACCCCCAAGAGAAAGTCAGTAATCAACCAGTGAAATGCAGTGGTTTCCGTTCAGAGCCTCATGCCTCTAGAAATATTGCAAACGGCAGTGTTGAAGTCTGAACACTTTACGTGTGGCATCTCTATCCCGAGGCTGTTTCCGTAGGCAGCACGTCCCCAGTGACTGTAATAGGGAGAGCTGGGTTACAGAGTCCTAGCACTGGGCGCATTGACACCCACTGCCTGTTTCTGCTGTTTATCCAAATCCAGCAGCACAGGCATCTCTTCGTCCAAAACCCTTAGTCGTATACTAGTTTAAAATGTTGCACTCATTATCAATCCGATACCGTAATAGTCGAGGTTTATTTTAAAAAAAATAAATTACAAGAATACGAGAGGCAGCTCTAGAATTCAGCAAGTTCTGAGCACATGTGTCCCAGTTTCCCCTAGTTTCAGAGGCGTTTAACCGTTTCCCACGCTCCGCTCCTCCCGCGGCCCCAGGGCCAGCGGCAGCCCCGGCGGGCTCCAGGAATCGGCCGGGGCTGGAGGCGAAGCCGCCGCTCCCGGGAAGGGCCGCTCTTCTCCGAGGTCGCTCCCGACCCGGAGCCGAGGCCTCCTCTCCGGCTCGGCACCCTGCTCCGGGCTCAGGCAGACTCTGCCTTTTCGCTTTCCGGGAAGGTAGGGGTCGCTTCCAACCGGGACCCAACTATTCCTGTGTTGCTGTTCTCTTACAAAGTGCCTTCCGAAAAGGAGAGCCCGGAATCTCACTTCTCACCAGTTTGATATTTTAATAATAATAATTTCTCCCCTGTCCGTAATTTTCTTTGGAAACTTTCACTGTGAACCCAGACACACTGTCCACATTTCAAAGATTTATTCTAACAAACCACCCGTGAGTTGTGAGTTAGCCTGGACCAGCGCAGCCGCGGCCAGGGCTTGCCATGGACGCGGGGGTCTCTCCAGCTCCGTCCCGGCCTGCCTGTGTGTGTGAGAGCACGGACAGGAGGCAGCGGGGAGGTGGATGTTGCTCTCTCCCACCCCTCCCATCTTCCCCCCTTCTTTCCTACGGCAATTCATTTCTGTTTGAGGAGGCACAATAAAATCTTCTCGTACATCCCTACTCCCGTGTCTTTCTGGGGGAGGGTTGTTTGTTTTAGGTACGCACAGAGCAGCAGCGCTCCCGCTGTCCGTGCGGGACGAGAAAAGAGAAATTCATTTCTCTAAACCCGGTGAAATGCAACTTTAAAGCCCTCGAGGCTGGTCTCGCTCCCAGCTTGGCTCTGGGAGCAGATTCCGCCGCCGTCAAACCACGAGAGTTGCTCAGGCTTGGACCCAGCTCCTCACTTGCCCCCCGCAGGACCTGGCCGGGCCCCGAAGGAGCCGCCCGAGTTGGCACCGAGGCTCTGGGCGGCTCCAGGGCACAGGGCGAGCGGGTTCCCCCGCGGCGGGAGCCCTGCCCGGGCCGGGCGCGCCCAGCCGCCGACCCCCAGGGTTCCCCCCGGACTGGGGGGAAACCCGAAACGGAACCCCACCACGGTCAGGCCAGCCTGCGCCCTCTAGACACTTGAAAATCGACGATACTTCGTTATAGGAGTGACCAGAAAAGCCACGATTCGTTGCGCGATGCCCTGGTTGCTGCTAAATTATCGCCGCTGTGCGTGTGACTCTGGCAGCATCCAGAAACGCACCATTCGGCGTCCATGGCTCGGCGCTCACATCTGGATCAGCTCGATAAAACACGAAAGAGGTTTAATATATTTATTCTGAAGAAGCCCCGACTTCCCCCGCGTTTATTTCTCTCCTCACTCCCATTAATTCACCTAAAGGCTTCCCATGTATGGCTGCTCCGATGCCGAAGTTTGAGAGGGCTGCAGCAACGGTGCTGCTGCAGCTTCCCCCAGTTGCAGTAGTAAATCTTAATTAAAAAGCGCCCGGCTATTGGCTGCCATGCGGGGGAAGGGACACACACGCCCGCAGGCAGAGCGGCGCTCGGAAGCATCCCAGAGAAATATAGTTCTTGATTAGTGTATTTTCATCTCGTTCTTAGCGGAAGACAGTTTGTAAGTACCTGCTAATGTTAGTGCTCTTTAAGGTTTCAATTGTTCTAGGGGGTTTGCCATTGACTTTTTCATTATTTACCTACTGAATCAAAGTAAGCAAATGCCATCTGTTTCCCTGCTGCTATCATCTTCACTTTTAATTATCCGCCCAGCAGCCTAATAGAGATGATATTAAACTAAATCTTTTTGACATTAAAAGTAATTATCCCCAAACCAATATTACAAGAATGAAAATTACCACCACCACCCCCACTTCAAGAAAAAGGCACATTCCTTCTAGTCCAGGCAACCTCTTCAGATCATGGAGCGAGGAAAGAGAAACGGAACTCCCGTTAGTCCAGACTTCTCAAGTATTTGAAACATTATTAACTCGATTTCCCGGCTCCCAGTGGGGGAGGAAAAAGCGACAAGGGAGAAAGATTTGTGGAAGGAAATAAGGAGAATTCGGGGCTTCGCAGAGTTCTGTGCGGGCTCCTCTCTGCCCCGCAGCCCGGCGGGCGCACGGCGGGGACCCGTACCGGGCGCACGGCGAGGCCGGGGATGCCTGACCCCTCCGGGATCCGCCAGGTCCGGCACCGGTCTCAGCACCCGGCTTTTAGAGAACAGCACATCATAAACACACAGACATTGAGCCCTCGAACTGCTTCGCACCATCCACCAGCACCGACCGCGTGTATGGCGCTGGCGTTGCGGGGACGGTCATTAGAGGGACATGGGGACTCGGGCCGCAATGAAGGGGCACGGCGGGTCCTCTGACAGATGGCTGCCGGCTGCATCACCTCCACAGAGTCATTTCGCTTTACTCCCAGACTTCTCCGCCATTTCTCCTCCGAGTCTCTTTAATATGAGCCGGAGCCGCGTCCCCCATTTCCTTTAATATGTGCTAAACTGAGCTAATTTTAATTGCATGTTTCAACTTTGCTAATTAAATAGAGTGGTCTAATTAAAAGTGACTAGGGAACAGTTTTAATTCAACCCTCTACTTTTTTAACAATCCATTATGCAACAAATCCAGGGTAAGCCCTGCCTTTAAAAAAGCTACAGATGATTGAGTTTTTACACCTTTTTACACGCTCACAATGGGGAGACTTGACCCAACATATGTAGCGGTGGGGCCGAGCCCCCCCGGCTCCCCGGCGGGGCATCGCGACCGGGCCGCCTCGCTGCTGCTGCCCCGCCTGAGCGCGGCTGGACCCGGGGGCTTCCCGGGGCCTCCCCGCTGGAAGTGCGGAGACTATTAGCCCAGCAGAGGTTAGAGTAGCACATCCCTAAGACAGCAGCCCAGGATTTGGGAAAATCGGGCTCTTTACACGCTTCATCTCTTCACCAAGTGCTCATTAGGTTGTTAACCTCTGGTTCACATGAAAGGGGCATGTGATGAATCCCCTCCCGAACAAATGGGCGCATCCCCCTTCAGGCACTGAACAAAGCCCTTAAAATAACTGCACAAGAAAGCCTTTAGTTGTTACTCTAAAATTTCTTTTCTCTGGGAGCTTGCGCCCATCCACACACACGCACACCGACACACAGAAAGAAGAAAAAAAGCTCACACACGCAAAAAACCATCCGTCACCCCCACCCCCATCCCCCGTGTGCTGGAACTAAAAATTAAAAATCCGTGTTCCGTCCCTCAGGCCCTTGGCGCTGCCTGATGTCCCCCGGGTTTGGCTGAGGCTCGCGCTGGGGCTTCCCAAGGGAGGGGAAGGAAATCTTAATCGCTTTAACGGGGCAGGCGGGGGAGCAGCCTCTGCCGAGGAGGGGGAAAGCCACGCTCCCCGGCCCGGGGCAGCCCTGTGCGGGGGCAGGGGGGGCTTGGCGGCTCCCATGTCGCCCCCCGCTCTGTTTTTCCCATCTTCCAGCCGCCAGAAAGACAAGCTGAGCGGATCCACAGCTGAGGAGTTTCCCTGTCTCGCAGAGGGAGAGCGCCGAGGGCTGGGACAGCTCTAGGGAAGCCGAGAGCCCCCAGAGCCCCCAGCCCCGCTCTGTGTTCGGATCGAGGGCGACGGAGCTGGTCGTGTCCTAAACAAGACGAGCTCAAGCTCTGGAGCCAGAGCTGCCCATGGAGGGCCGGCGAGGGAGAGGAGGCTGGCTCCGCATTCCCACCGCTTGCCTGTGGATTTGGGGCTCTTTAAGACCTTTGCTTTTCTCTCCCTCCCTCCTTCTCCCTCTCCCTTTTTATCTCCCAGCCCCTCGGGCATGGATTAAAGTGACAGACAATTTTCCCCTCGCACCTTATTGATGGTTAAATGCACTTTGAGTTAATGCGCGGGAAGGAAGGGGGGCGGCGGGGTGTCCCGGCAGCGCTGCGAACCTCAGTGGGTCGACGGAGCGGGCGCGGGTCGGGGGCGCCTCGGCACGGGTTGCCCCGCTCCCTCTCCCGCATCGCCCCGCAGGTGGCTGCGGGGCAGCGGAGGCTCCTCTGGGAACCCCCGTGTCCGCGGCTCTTTCCGTGGCACAGGAACACCCGCGTGTGCCGCAGCCCCCCGGCAGCCGCGAGGACACGCGTTCGCACTCCCAGGCGCACGCAGGTACAGCGGAGGCAGCAGCTCAGAGCCAGAATGACTGGGGAAAGCTCCGCTCTGCTAATTTACTATAGGGCGCTCCGAGAGGTTCATTAAAAAGGCTCTTGTCAGCTCCCTAACGATCCGAGAGCTTTTTAATTATATTTTATATTCCCCTACCCGTCTCCTAACTTCAAACACATGGTAAAAAGGATTTGCTGTTTTGTTTCAGGTAAAACCTAATAATTAAAATTCAGACCCCGTCCCATGCATCTGCTTCGCCTTTGCCAAATGAATTGAAGGGAGAGAGAAAAGCGATTTCATTGAGATCACAGATGGGGTGCAGGTTTTTGGAAGAAATTTGAGAAACACCATTGTCCAGAATCAAAACTCTATGTCTTGCCCCACAAAGGGGGCTGCTTTAAGCCCCTCAACTTCTATGGGGCTTGTTTTTTAAACTTTAAGTGTTCCGCACAATAAGCTGCCACCAAAATGTCACAACCACTCTGATTCCAAGTGTGTCTCGCTGCAAAGGGTGCAGAAAAATGAAGGGAGCAAAGGGAAGGAGTGTAATTAAAAACCCTGGAGCTCCCTCCTGCCTGCTGGGGCCGGGCGGCCCGGCCGGGGCGGGGGCGGAGGGGAAGTGCCCCCACCTGTGGCAGCGGGACGGGCACCCCGAGGTGCGGGGCAGCCCCCCCCCGCGCTGCCACCGCATCTGCCCGGCCCCATCCCGGCTCTGCACATTGGAGCGCTTCCACATTTTGGAGGCTAAATTGTTTCACTGGCTGAAAGTAGAAGATTAAGCCTTTTATTTTTATTCATGGTCATAACAGCCCCAGTCGGATTTGCCAGAGGATTCCCCTCTTCCACGTTTATTGCCCCAGGAGCTCGAGAGTTGAACAATCCTGACGGAATGCAATAGATAAACAGCCTATATCGTTAAAGAGACATATCGAGGGTGTTCACGGAGGGGCGGGAGAGCCGGTTTAACAGCATCATCAAAACCTACACGCACCTCGGGACGAAAATTAATCCTTGTATTCTTTCTACAGTTCACATGCGGAATTTAACGGGGCCCTTATGCAAACACAGACTTAAGTTAGTGATGGACCATCCATAAACTACCACGGCACCGTCCAGCCCCGTCCCCGTGCCGCGCTGGTGCGATCAGCCCCGGGGGACCGGGCAGCGCTGGGGAGACGCGCGGGCATGTGGATCCCTGTGTTTGTTTGTTTGGCTATTTGGTTGTGGGGGTTGTGTTTTGTTTTCCCCAAATGCCCAATTCTTTCTTGCCCAGCACCGGGCTGAGCGGCCCCATCTCCACCCACGCCCGCGGGAAGGGAAGGGCATTGCCGCCCGCCCCAGGCTGGCCAAAGGCGCGGCACCCGCGGGGGCTTTTCCTTTCTTTCAATCATTCTTTAATTAATTTTCACTATTTTTTGGCGGGGCCCGCGGCGCTCCCCGCCGGGGTGCGGGGCCAAGGTGGCCGCGGAGGGGCCGCGGAGGGAGGGAAGGGAAGGGAGACCCGAGGAGCGGCTCCGCGGCCTCCGCAGCGCTCCGGGGCCCCTGGGATTCTGTCCCCGACGGCTTCATCTGCCACGGGAGAGCCCCGGGAGATGCCCTCGCTCGCCCTCCTGCTCCTCTGTGCCCACATCTTCAGGGCAGCCGGCGGCCCGAGGTGCGAAGGCGCGGTGGGACGCGTCTCAAGGCTGGGAACTTCTTCTTGGTGTTTTTTTGTTTGGTTTTGTTCTGCTACGTTAGAGGTACTGCAACAGCCACACAACATTTCACCCAAATTCGCCTAAACCTGCAAGAAGTGTATTTCAGCAACGGAGCATTCTCTGTAATTCAGTTCTAAAAAATACCTCCCCCCTTTTTTATTAGATCCACAAAATAATTTATGAAGTTCCTCTGTATCAGTGAGTTTATAACTTGCATTAAAAAAACTTCCTTCGCCATTGTCACCACATTTTGGAAATGTTTTTTTTCCTTTACAGTCAAAGCCCTAATTAATCAGAACAGATCAACAGGCAAACTGACCTACACAAGGCGAAAAATATTTCTATGTACACACTAAAATAATTTTTAAACTCCTAAAATAGCTGTAACAGAATGTGGGTTTTCAAATGACAACAAATTAGGTCTATCTGCAAATTCAGAATACACAAGATGATGAGTAGAATACTGTAGTTACAAAATATAAAATACCTATGAGCAATAGTTACACTAATGGGGACTGGGACAGCAGGTTAAATAAAGCCCAGAGGCAAATAAAATTACAGAAACCACATTTCAAGGGAAATGAAAACATAGTTATATTCACTAGTATACTAAATGATAATAGTTCAAAAAAATCCCCAGAGTAGCATTTACTTCAAAGAAAAAAACTGCATCAAGAGGAAGATAATAAAGAGAAATTATGTGACAGGTAAAAGATGTAAAATTGTAACCAAAACCATGTAAAGACACTGTCTTAGGTCTTCAGAGTACATATATATATGTGACTTTAAAAGACTACAGATGGCCCACAAGAAGTAGCTGGGCAACGTGAGCCAGCACATTAAAGGATGCAATTGAAAGACAGACACAAATTAGGAAAACAGAAAAGAAAATCAGAAAATCCCTGGAAATTAAGATTTTGGAAGAAACAAATCCAGAACTAAACAACTGACAGACCTCAGGAATAATTACCAAAGGTGTAAAAGACCATTAAAAATACCAGAAAACAGGAAGCCTGCCAGAAGATAATTGGACTAATGTATTTTCAGGGTGTAAAAGACTCCTTTTATTAAAACTAGGCAATTGCAGGAAGACTAAGCTAGTCTTTTGCAGTGGTGTTTACTGCAGTAGAAACATCTTTCCTTGAGAGAGAAGGAAAAAAAAGGGAGTTTTATTCAGAGTATTACTCAGAGCTTGAGAGCTGGAAGCAGCAAGCAAGTTTTCATGGTGAGAAAGGATTCCGGCAATGTCCTCAAGGATCTGTGTGGGAATCTCTGTTAGTCAAGGTACTCAGACACCACTACCTGGAAAGAGAGACCAGCAGTGAGCTAATGATATTAATGAATGATACAAACTCATTCAAGATGAGTGGATGGAAAGCAAATAGTGATGCACTGTGGAATACTGTCACAACATGGAGCTGGGAAACCAGTAAACGAAACTCACTGGTAGTGAGTACAAAATAAAGATCCTGTTAAAACCAGTAGTTTAGTGAGCAAATTAATGAAGCCTCCTATAACCAGCAGATGAGTGACATTTTAATTGAATGATATTAAGGCTGCAGTGTGACTTCAGTCTTTATTACACATAAAAGAATCCACAGAGCAAAGCCCTGACTAAGGAGTGAATTCTCTGGTATCTAATGAGATGTTAAAACCTGTTGGAACTTTTTTCCAGCAGGTAGGGTGCTCTTGCAGGTCTGGAGTGACTCCCAAGTTAGACGTAGAGTAAGCCTTGCCTTTACCACACCCACTCATGGCACTTTCATCTGACTTCCTATTTCTTTAACTCTGGGCTGCTGACTTTCACAAAACTTACGGAAATTTCAGACAGCAAAACCTCTATAGCATTTCAGTTGGTTGAAATAAAAAAACGGATGTAAAATACAAAGGTAGTAACAAGGTATTAAAAAATATTTCAAGGAGCATAACCAATTTCATCCCACATGGATCAGCAGTGCTGTCAGGGCGAGCAGCTCAGCCTTCCTCTCCCTCTCATCTTCATTCACTCACCTAGAGTGAATGGGAAAAAGTGGTCATTTTTTAACTAGTTTGCCTGGGGCACAAGTGGCTCTGCTGGGAACAGCACAGATCTGTATCAGATCAAACTGAGTATAAAACTGTCTAGATCCTGACACATGTAGTGCCAAGTTAGGTATTCCTCCACCTCTGTCATCTGTGGGGAAATGGTTTCAGGTAGACAACAATAATGAAGGTTACTGAAGCTGCCTTCTGTTTTATACAAGTAGAATAATACAATTAAACTGGGATGCAGCACCAACATTCAGTCTCTCCTCCCAGGTCTTTTATCCAAAAAGACCAATGGCTGCAATGAACATCCACTGCCAAGGGGTGGATGGCCCATCCCAGGCAAGCACACAGCTGTCAGCCTCATGCCCCTGCTTGCACCTTTCCTCTCTATGAGCCTGAAGAACTCTGTGTTTTGGCAGTCAAACAGCTCTGACCACAGACAACACACATATTGGAAGTGGCTGTACTATGGTGGGGGTGCTGAAGCAGCTTTCTGAAACGCCCAGCACAGGGCTCATTTCTCCTCAGGCCCACATGACTCACAATATTGGGAAAAACTAAGTGTGCAGTAAAATTCAGTGAAAACTCCTCCTCAGGGGAAGGTCATCATCACTGCTTCCAACTGAAAACACCTCCTCTGATTTGTCCAGTGTTGGAAGGTCTTGGTGCTTACCTTGATGCATGGCCTGAGTGCTGAGAGCCCTCAGGGGTGGGATGCACCCAGGACAGAGGAGCTGGAAGCCTTTCCTCCAGGGAGGAATGGCACAAACATGACATCTCCATCTTTAGCACTTCCTACTGACTGCTCCAAGCAGGATCTAGTTCTGTCTGGTAGTGGCACTTCACATGTAGAGAGACCTACTTAAGTGTTTTGGGCTTGCTGTGGACCCCATTTTAAGGCACCAAAATCTTCCTGTGCATTGTTTAGGAGTCTGGACACAAGGCCTGGATAATGAATTGCTTCTGTCCTGTCAACTTGGGTCATGGCAATTTGATTTTCCCCCACATTTGGAAGAGCAAAATCATATGAATTTTTAGGAGAAATATTACTGTAATTGAAAATTTTTTTCAAGTTACTAATGTCACCAAGTAGGTACAGTTTATGAAGACCAAAGTCCTTTTCTGCTACATTAAAAAAAATAGGCAAACCCTCCAATACAGCTCCACTGGAAACTCCCTCAGCACTCCCACTGAACTGAAGAGTGCATATGCAGAGAGCACAGAGCCAACACTTGGGTTCTGCATGTTCTCTAAGAATGATTTCAAACGCCACTGTCAGCAGGCAGAAGGTTTCTCCCCAAGCCAGAGCACACCCCACCTTCACCCCCATGCTCCGAAGGCCAGTAACGAAAGCCAACACATCACATAGGACGCCTTTCATTAACAGTAAATCCTTAAGACCAATGCATTAATCATGTTAATGGTTATCCATTAATGTGAAGAACCTGAAAATAAAAAGGCAGAATCAGAGTTATGCTCTGTGGCAACAATGTTACAGTTTTAGGGTGATACTGATTTATGAAATTAGACTGACTAGAGCATTATCTGTGCCAGCAGAGCACATGAAGCGAACAACTTAGTTTAGGAGAGCAGAAAATGATGGCATAGAATATTAATGTTTCTACAAAGGGATTGGTTTGCACTGAGGGAAAGGTGACTCGACATGGTTGCTTCTTGAAATCAGGCCCAAAGTATTTAAGGACCAAAATCGTAAACGTTTTATTTAAAGAGCGATACACTTGTTTACCTTGTGGCAGAATGATCCCTGTATACTGAGCTCAGTATCTTTATATCAGAGGGCAGTAATGGTGCCACTTCGAACACTTCCAGTTAATTATCACTAGAACATTTTGATAATGACAGTGTATTTTGCAATATGAACAAAATGAGGGAAAAATAGTAAGAGTTTAGAAAAAAAAATAGGCCAAACAACCCTGGGAGTACTGACTTCAACAAGTTCAACAAATATTCAAGCCACATTTAATAACTTTATAAAACTAGTATCAAAGTAAAGAATATATAGTCAAAATACAGAAATGAAGTTGAGTGAGAGAAAACAGCCTGATGAGATCAAACAGAAATTAAACAGAACAGATTAATATACACAAGTCAGCTGAAAGGTCGCCTTGCTTCGTGTAGCAGTACCCATTTCCTCAACAGCCAGCTTAGAAGGAAAAAAAAGATATGCATCACTTTAAAATCCTGGTGTATGTGTTACTGTGATTGTTTGTAGAAACAGCATCACCCCAATTTGCAACCCATGTTAATTTCTCATTTAATAAACACAGTGGATATTTTTTTAAAGAAAACAAAAGCTCAGAATGAAGCGTCTGCATTCAGCTTTCCATTACACATACATTTATCATTCTATTGGCTATGAATTCTTTTATTTGTGAACTGCAAATTATTAGGATTTGCTTACACTTTCAAACCTTTTGTTTGTCATAGATACTTCACTTCCAAAAGTATCTGGTGTAGCACTCACTAATTACAGAATTATAAAAGGTAGAATAAGGCTTTCCCCGCTCAGAAATTTGCATTTTTGGTAAAGGTAACAATATATCAGCGTCACTAACACCCTAATAATAGGCATACATTTAATTTCATATCACCATCCTTCCAGAGAAAAAAAGAAAGACTAAAAGATGTGTGCAACTGGTTTTTGCTTAGTACAAAATTTTCAGATCAGAACTCATTTAGCTGCGATACACACAATGAATGACATATAAACAGAGGTGGAAAACAATGTGCCAGGCTTTAAAAGTAAAAGGAATCTGAATAGCAGATGGATCTGTAGTGCTATTGTGCACTATCCTGTAAGCCCAGAGATTAAACTAATAAACAAGGAAAAACAAGAAAGAAAAAAAAAACACCCCTAAGCCAGTTTTGATGCATGTTTGGCATCAACTGCATGTTATGATCTTAGACTCAGTATGCTCATTCTGTGGTTGAGAAATTTAAAGTACCAGATTTTTCCACATCAGAGAGCAGGGAGCTGGTGTGTACATTTCAGACAAGAGAATGAGGATTTCTTTAATTTGAGACGGGATCAATAATGTATTGTTAAAATGTCTAAAGTGTGCAACAATAAGGCAGATTTCTTATTACACCACCCCTTAAAATACCCATTGTTTGAGGAACCAAACAAGGTGCTTTAAACCAGCAGAGTAATGGGAGACAACCAAGAGCCAGAATGAAGGAAAACTGCTAAAATGGGAACTGCCCTTTCTTTCACAATGAGAAATAAAGAACTTTTGTTTCTGGTATTTGAAAGGTTTTTAACAGCTGATATTCAATATCAGCTGATTCCTGAAGTGTTGGCAAGATACCACGTCTCTGGTACTGGCCATTTCTTATGTTATTTAAATATTCACATCATGCAATAAGCAGTTTCACACTGCAATGTACTGGAAAATACTTCCTAAACTGAATCTGAACTGAGACCCAAAGCAGAACCAGTAAATAAATATCTTGCATATATGTCAAACTATATTCTCCAAACAAAACCTTACATCTTATCAAAGAAGTCAGAAAGTACTAACAAAAATTATATGCTTTCTACTATAATACTGTTAAATTTTCATGGCTGAGAATGTCCCATTATTTTTTTTCTGCCTTTTTAAATTAGTTGGCAAAGTAGAAATTCAAACACAGAAATAAAATGCATATATATGAGAGCACTGGCTCAGTGAGATATCAAATATACAGCATTCTAGTGTCAAAAGTACAGGCAGAAATGTCCAAGATTTCTTGGTGAAAAAGGGGCATTTGAAGAGTAAAAATTCTACTTAACAATCACTCACATTTTAACAGTGCATTAATTATAACAAAAGCTGGATGATAAGTGAGCCACAGAATCATAATGTTCAGTGTTCACAGCAGAACTGTATCCTCTGCTCATTTAAATGAGGTTGGAAACATATACTCATGTATGTGAAACTTTAAGTAGCTATGTTTTTTTCAATTTTTCAGGATTCTTGCAAGAGGCAAACTTGTGACATGGAACTGAGCTGGATGACAGTACAAGGTGGCGTTGATAGGAGTCTTCCTCCCGATGCTGTGCCTCTGGCTTATCAAAGGATGATTAGTCCTACAATCTGATTTGAGCTATTCTTTTGCCTCTAGGAAAAGGGTTTCTTGAGGATACAGTTTTACCTCCAGTAATGATTTATTTGGATCCAGCTGGGTCACCTGTAAAGATACAAACACAAAGATATGTATAAATAGACTTTTGAATTGTTTATCTTTACAGCACACATTTTCCCTGGGAAGATTCTTTCGTCCCTTCATCAGTGATAACTTAAATTTTGAGTGTGATATTCCAGGATGCAGATTAAGAGATACATATTGTATTTTCTGTTGTTGTTATTAGTACTATTTCATAACAACAATAAATAGAATAATAATAAACAGAATCTCTGACAATCCAAGAAGGTCTTGTTCTCTACCACAAACCAATGCATGAACCATTTTCTGTCATAAATTAAGAACTTTTGGAAGGACACATGAGTTAAGATGAAAACTAAAACTAATCCTAGATAACTATCCTAAAATTCAAAATTAACTGATGGTGCAAGCAGTACAGCCAATCCAACATGATCTCTCCACTGAAAGGGGAAACTTATTCTGCCTTTATTTTCCTACTCCCTTTCTTGCTCCAAGTCATGTGGTGAACTTTGACACTTATCAGCCACCTCAAGGCCCCCAGGCTGGAAGAAAAATGTCCACTTTTAGTTCTTTGGTTATTTTCTTTTCATGCCAGTGAGCCTAATTGGTGAACACACTGGTCTAGTCAGCACCAAATCCAGTGCAAGGTGAGCAGCAAAAGCACAAGCGAGAAGCAGGAGGAAGCAGAGCCCTCCTCCTTTCACTGGAGTGAGGTGCTGAATCAGGGCACTGCATGGGGAGACTGCACCTCAACCAGCTGCTGAGGCAACACTTGCTGTGCATGTGTGTGTGTGTATACATATATATATATATACACACACACACACATATCTATACATACACACACATTACAAGTACTGTGTCTCTATACATAATTTCTGTACACTTCTAGTTGCGTACATTTGTGTTCCAGGATTGTTTCCCAGAATTTTGACTCCTTGTTGGAGTTGTAAAAGTATTTAGGCAATCACTTGTGCAGGTGGGCATACAGGAGAGCTCCACTGAGAGTGCAGTTTGGAAATACTGCCATTTGGAAAATAACAATACAGGCATTATCTGCATCATTATAGCCAAAATTCTTCAACATTTGGACCCTGAAAGCTGTTCAACATCCTAAGTATCCCATTTCTGACTTTCACTTGAGGCACATAAGCAATTCTCAGTTCACAGTCATCAGGAAACTTTTGTGTTCAGGATTCTACTTAGAAGCCAGACTGCTGCCTATAGGATAAGTTTTTTCTATGGAAATAAAATTTGATTTTTAAATATTACATAATACAATTACTTATATAGACAAATTAATGACAAGGGTTCCAGTGTCCTTGAGATGTTCCAAGTTCACAGGCCAATGCCCTTACATCCTTCACAAGACTACTGCAAAACTCCATGTAGAAAGATGAACATTTTTTCTTTTAATCTTATCATTTTCTCAAATATTTCCCTTCCATTTTCAAACTTATCTTCCCTGCTAATTCTGGTTTAGTTTCTTTTGCTGTGTGAGCACACCAGTTATCAGAACTTTGCTTGAGAATAATTATTAGTCTCATTCTGTAAGTATAAATGCAAATGCATGCCAATAAACATTTTTTCCCCACAGTTACATTTGTTTCATCTATGATCACAGCATGCCACTGCTTTCTAAAAATGTTTTTTGAAAACATTAGGGTCAAGTAAACTAAATACTATGAATTAATAAGAAATAATAATGTAATTTTTCTTAAAAGCATAACTTGCTAATCCTGTTATCTATTAACAAAACCAGTATTGCTTCTCTTTCTCTCCCCCCAACTAGATCAAGCAAACTTAAAATATATTTGCATTTCTATCATTTCTATTGTCTTACTGAATAATTAGAGGAAATGTATTATTTAAACAAACATTCAAAGCTTATCACTTCCTAAGCCCACCGAAACCAGTGTAATTTCACCTGACTGCAGCAGAATTTTTAAAAAATGACAGAATTAAAAAAGCCAAACCAAACTCAAAAAACCAAACAGAGGTGTTATTTTCATTCCCCAAAACATATTTTCTTAAACTTCATGTACCACAGTGAGCTATTGCTAAATATCTGAAGAGAAAAATAATTTATAAAAGCCAGACTCAATTTTAGATTCCTATTATCTACAGTCCAATTATGCATTCCTGCACAGATGCTGCTTAAATTATTGAAAGGTTATTATCTTCGAAAGCAAACTTGTTATGTAAAAAACAGCCAAAGTAGTGCATTTAAGTTTGTGATTACAGGACTATGCTAATTAAGTATCTTGTTGCATTTTTAGCGTTTTGGCATTCTGCTACAGTCTGTTATTGCACACAGGCACAGGGAGAGAGGCAAAGAGGGATCTGTGCCATTCACAGTATCTGAGGTATCAGGCACCTGAAAGAAGCAACTTTCCTTCTTTTCAGTTCAAGCCTGTGTTAAATTAGACCCTCTATTTTCAAACTCTGCAACCATTTGGTTTGGTTTGGTTGTGTTTTGTAGGTTTTGCTTGTTTGGTTGGTTGATTCGTTTTTTTTGTCCCAAGAAAATCCAGGAAAAGACATAACAAGTCTCTTCTACGTTTGGATAAAATCAAATCAAATCTGAAAAGCATGCCCAGGCACTGAACACAACCTTCCAGACTGTAACCAGATGGAAACCTGTTACTCACTTGAGCATTACTCACGATAGATATCCTAGTTTAAGGTTTGCAAACTTCAAGTGCCTGAGACAATAACAATGCATGATGTCCCTTCCTCGGTGCCTCCACACTCAGGTTAGCTGGAAAACTCCTGGAGTACCTGCAGCACAAGGACTGTGCAGCTTTGCACCATAATTTCAGTGTGCTGCTTAATTCACTGAGGGACAGCAGAGTTTGCAAATGTTTACACCATTACCCAATTAACTAACAATATGGCTCCTACATCTGTCAACAAACAAAGCTGTTGTTGCTTTGTTTTAGCTCCTTGGCATTTTCTGTTCATATGGGTCGCCATTGTACTTAATTATCACACCACAACCCTTCTGCAGCTTCTACTTTGTTATTTGTGGCTTGTAAATATGTTGTTTACTACAAAGAATAGAAGCCTTATTAGTGAACACACCTCCTAACAAAAGAAATTATTTCTCTTGCAAATATATGAAATAGAAGACCTAAGATGCATTTTAACTTACAGTACTTTAAAGCAGAATTGGAAACCAAAGAATGATCTCTAACAGAGATCCAAGGATCCTGTAAGAGCTGTGGCTCACAAAGGTGTGTTCAATGCAGTGTTCTACTGAATTTCATTCACTTACATTTACATGTATTGTTTCATATTGTGAAGTATAAAATACCTTCAAAGCTATATCTGCCTGCCTTTTTCATTACCACAGGAGAAATTCTGGAGCCAACTTCAGTGCTGGCACCCCTTTGCTCTGATGCCATTGCAGGACACTCTTTTCAAAACAGCCCTGCACATTATATAAGTTACACTGTCCCAAACCCCTACACCTTTATTATTTAAAAATTTCCTCTATGTTGTTAGCAACTACATAGGACAGCATTTAAGCATGTGTTTATATACTGAATCTGATTTGATCCTGCTGAACTCAATGAGATTTATCTGTGTGGGGAAATCAATGCTTTCTTGATTAAGGTTGCAAAATTCACCAAGTTAAGCACTCAGAATTTGTTAAAGGCCTCAACAAATGCTAAAAGCACATTGTTTATCTGTATCTCCAAGTCCTGCAATAACTGACTTTCTACCACTTGTATGGTTGGTGATACCAGTTGATGAGGTGAAGGTATTTTTTAAATATCTTCAGCGAGTTTGCTAAGACAAGTACTTTACATTATAATGAAATGCCAACTAAAACCCCCCAAAAGAGACTGTAAGCCCTTCCAAGCTCATATAGTGAGGAAGGTTGTAGAGGAGGGACAAAATGCTCAGAAGCTGAGAGAGTATAACACAAGTGACAGTAAAATTACTGCTATTCCAGCTCACAGAATTCTGTAGAATAACATGCAGGTGCACTCAGGGCAGTCCCAAGGCACACAGATAGCACCCCAGGAGATTTTATCTTCAGGCAAATGACTTTCTATGCAAACTTTAACACTCCCCTCCCTTCAGGGAAGACTCCTCCTAGCAACATGACCAGAGGTGCTCCCAGGACCACACTTCTGTCAGTGTTAGATCTTGCCACTGAGCTGTGAAAGGTTTCACTTTCACTGAAATAGGTTGCAGTTGGTAAAACACTTTTCTTCAAGCTATGGATACAGCTTTACAGGGCCTTGGGCTTTGGTGCACTGGAACTACGGCTTTGACCTTCATTATAGAACCAATGTTGGTTTGGTGCACAGAGAAGTTATTATTTAAATAAGTATTTCTTTAAATGAATCCTGTGGTAATTATTTCAACTAAGCCCTAGCTAGCTGAAGTATTTCTGTGGCACTCTGAAATTCAAGTGATTTTGCACAAATGCAAAGGATCAAAATGTTAGTTCTTATACTTCTCCTCTAAGAATGTATCTCCTCTAAGCTACTTACACTTTATTCTGAATAAATTAATTTGGTTTCAAAATAACCAAATAATAAAAAATTAATTTAAACAACATTTTAATACATTTTTTATAGCAAAATCTTCTCTCTTCCAGAATAATTTCTGTATTATTTCTGTCTTCACCTTTGCTGATCTATCTGTTCGGTTACACATTCACATCCTGAGCAGCTGCACTTTTACCGTTTCAAAGGTGTGGTTCCTTACCCTCCCTAACTCTGCAGGGAAAAGATAAATACAAAAAAATGGCTTAATGCCCAGGAAGGTAATTTAAAAATAAAGAATGGAATACACAATTATTATGACACTTACACAAGCAGTAAATATCACACCCTTCACCTTTCTCTCCAGCCTAGGACAAGGATCTGATTCCCGACCAGCACAGCCTCTATACCACTTACACACGCATGAATACATTTAATGAACCTAACAGACAAAGAGTTCTTTTACTCTCTTTCCTAATCCTCCTAAAGTATAAATGCAATAGAAATTACTTAAAGGCACACCTGGTAAAGTACCAGATCTGTTTAAAAAACTATATTTTCGGAGTGACACACAAACAAATACAGTGAATCCTTTCTACCTATTGAAGTATCTCTGAGTTACACAGATAATACGCTCAACTTGAGCAACAAACAAAAGTAGGGTTACTTTACAGAAATATATGCAATTAGATCGGGCTTAGTTGAATAAACTTGGAGATAATTTACATCTGAATTGAAGAAAGCCGTCACAAACAAGGAAAAATATGTCATAGTAAAAGACTTGTAGTCTCGTTCCAAATACAAAGCTTTAATCCAGATACATCACACTCCTACTGCCTCACTGCTTTGAACAGGTTTTCTTACAACATATTTTAAAGATATTTAAAAATACATTTACTAAGCAAAGTAACAGCTGCTGATAAAACAGAAAATTGTGATGCTGTATCCTCTACTTTGAGCTTCCCACTCTTCCTTTGGAAAGGCTGGTCAGTGCTTGGAGAGACTCAAGATGCCACCAACCTTTAATTATTGTAAAGTTTCATTGTCTTAACATAATTCATATCAAAAATAATTTGCTGTGTAGATTTTAAAAAGTGAAGGCTTATTAACCTCTCTTGCATTAATTGACTTTTTTTGACATTAAATAAAGACAGTAACTGTGTTCTCTTCTGTTTTCTAATATATAAGGACAGGGTGGTGTAAAAAACAAGGATAAGCCCAAGCCCAGTGTTGCTATATTTGTACAGTGGCACCTATAGTGGCACCTATAGTGAACTATCTGGTGATTTTTAAAAACTCAACATTGTGAATTCATGATTACATATGAAAATTTTGTTTTTTAATTGGGAAAAACACCTCAATATTTGTAAACCAAAGCTTGAAAAAAACACAAACACTAATGGTTCTTGTGTAAAAACTAAATAACTTTCCAATGTTAATGATGTTTTAAAAAAACCCAGATTGTTACCCAAATCCTATGGGTTTTTGACAGTGGGTAATCAAAGAAATATATAACTGTCATTTATTTAGTGTCCAGTATAAGACCTTAGGAAGTCCTGTGTACAGCAGCTCCACCTGGGTAGCTCTGAGCTTCCTTTTAGCTCAAAATCAGAAATTTTGTTTAGAGATCAGCATTCCCCTAAAATACAGCCAAAATACATGCAGTTACTAACATCACTGAATATTTTATATTTATTGCCAAGAACTAATCTCACTGAAAAAAATCACTACTAGAAGGCTGCATCTCCCTCTAGCCTTCCAAACAGCTCATTTTCAACGACATAATAACCCACACACTTTTTGATTTTGGCAGAAATGAAAATACAAAAGTATTTCAATTAGTAATGTGACTTTGTTTTACGTGGCACTGATGGTATTAAAGTATTAAACAAGTTGCCTTGAGAGCAGGAAGATGGAGTCAGTCAGAGGAGTCACCTGCAGGTACTGACCAGGACAACACTGGTCTCCACAGTGCCAAAAACTCTGACTTTGAGGGAAGAGGAAGGTGCTGCAAAGACCTCCTTACATTGTCTGCTTTCCTCCCTTCACTCCTTCTGGTTTGAAACCTTTGATTCATTTAGGAATTCTTTGTCTGCTTTCTTGGAAAAAGACAAGCCAACAGAACACCCTGGACCGGGTCTTTTCCTGACCCAGCACCTGCAGGCAGAAGAGCTCCATCATCTGCTCCTTCACACTACCTACCTTCATTTTTCTTGCTGAGCAGAGGAAAGGTTTAAGTACTGGCCCTTACAGATGAGAGCATTTGGATGTTAAACATTCTTCCTGCTGTGCCAGGGAGCAAGCCAGTCCCTTACCTGTGGGCACTGCTGCCTGTGTGCTTGTAGTGAACTAACAATTATCCATGTATTTAATGATTTTAAAATACGCTAGCTACAGAGAAGAAATATCACCTCCCCAGAAATTCTACAGCTTTCACTGTGGAGATTGATGAAGAGCTGACATGAACCAAACAGCCACCTCCTCTGGAAGTTTGAAAACATAAAAATACATTTAGTGCTCCAAATGAACAGTAGAACTTTCCTTTGCATACATCCCACAGGGGAGTGGATGGGAACACAGTCACTCACAGGAGAATGACCCAGGATTGGATTCATGTGCACTTAATTATAATTGCATGAAAAAACAATCCAAAAGGATTTTTATCACAAGTTCAAAGGATTAAGATGTTCAGATACCACAACGATATCTACAGTATAACATTGTGATTGGTAGATAGGTAAATGGAATAAAGAGAGTGCCTAGGACTGCTTTGGTGATTTAGTCTGATGCATTACTTATGCAATTACCAAAACAGCAGGAGATCATTAAATTTTCTGGTAACCAGACACAGCATTCTTAGTATCACACTATTACGAAGGCTCTTTACTTGTATTTTATCATTACATTTTCTTGCTACAAGGGTCAGAAAAAGTCCACAAAGTTGACACTAAGCATAAATTCTGGTGAAAAAGTACAAAACTTTGTAGGCCCAGTTGGTGCTGGATAAAGTCATACGCAAGAGCAAAGCTCTGTAGCTTAACTAAGGCATCTTCCTGCAAACAATAACGCGTCTCTCCTGAAATAAATGTTTTGTAAAATGGGGCAGTGCTGAATAAAAGAACACTTTGGGTGCGAGGGATGTGCACTGAAGGGATGCTGGGTGGAATATATTAATCACACGGTTGGCATTAGTCACTGGGTAACTAATGAGGATGATTCAGCGGACGGACCGCGGGAGCATTGAGCATTCAGCGCTGTGGTGAATGCCTGCTTACTGCAGAGAGCCTTGGGTAAAAGAGCTCCTCTGAAATGCACACCTACTTCCTCAAATTGGTTAAACATTCCCTGTATTCAAACAGAGTTGCTATAAGAGATCACAAACTATATGGATCTATAGAATGTAATTCTATTTCTTTTTTAGAATAAACTTACGTCTATGAGATGGGATCTCCTTTCAGTGACTGGATACATGAAAAGGCTTTTAATCTTTCTCTTTGGCTATCACAGTCATTTATGTAAAGACAGTGGGTCTGAAAAGTCTGTCTTTCTTGGAAGAAAACATTGTGAAAAATCTGTCTGTAATACTTACAGAATTTTTGACTACCTATATGGAAATTATACTTCCACAAAAGCAAACACGGCATTTCAAGAAGCAAAATATACTCAATATTCTGTAAAGAGCTGCCATTGACTTCAACAGGGCAAGAGTATCACTGACTCCTTTGTGTAGGTGCTGAACAAAAGACTGCAACACTATTCTTTGTAAGCAACAAACTCGTTAAAAGTTAAAATTTGTTAAAAGCAAGAAAACTTTGGATTTACAAATTCTTCAGCATTCTGGCTGCAATGATACGTGGTCCATTCCTCTTGCACTCAAGGTTAATTGGTCCAATCATTCTGCTGTTACAAGTCAGCAGGAAGAACTGTCAGAAATCAAGCTCTAAAGAGAGGCATGGGAATATGCCAGTCTGGTATGGCCAATTTGCTTAGGCAACTTCTCAGTGTCTTAACTACACTAAACTTAACTGCTTGAATAAATAAAATGACAATGTATCTTGAAAAGAGAGGAAAGACAGGGGCAGATAGTATTGACTTAAGGACACTGCGAATGACAAGAGGAGGGACATCTACCTTTGGCTGTGGCCTTGTGTAAACTAGATCAGAGTAAACACATGACACCATCAGATCTATACTGACCTAAAAGATTTAATTATGAGAACTAAAAGAGATATCTACTACTTTATGTAGTAGGAAAGATAAATATCAGTAACTTAAATGCCTGGAAAAATCACATGAATCACATGTAATTGTCAAAATGTTTTGAACATATCAGAAGGATATTTCATTCACCTGAAAATCTCATCTGCTATAAGACAGATATTCAAGCCATGTTCTTGATTTACATGAAATTACTAGAAGTGCTATTTGGTATAACCACAACACTGCACAAATCCTTTCTCACAGTAACATCTCTCTTCCTTTTTTCTATCCAGATGATGATTAGGGGGAAGAATGTTAAGAGCCCAGGATCGTCCTGGACATATAACTCTTTCATGAACTATTTAGAAAGTTTAAACATGCCCTAATGATTTGAAAACAAGGTTATTTGAAGGAAGTGGTTTGCCTGGGTGAAATGCAGAATAATCCTTACAAGAACAGCTGCCAGAACTGATGCACAAAATTGTCAAACTACCTGGCATCACAATACAGGGATCATGATCTAACATTACCTTTTTGAGAACATGAGAGGATAATTCCCTGCTCAGAGGACTCTGTGTGTCGAGTGCTGATAAACTTAACCATCCTGTGACATTATTTTCACCACTGTGAGCATCAAAGAGGAATTACTCCTGCCAGGGCACAGGAATGAATGATCCCATTTGGGTTTGGAATTCTATACTCCCATATAATTATTAAGAATTTTCTGGCCCTAAATTTACTGAAATCCTGATCATACCTAATTTAAATTGACATGCATTTTGAGTTAAATTTATTTTCTGCCCTTTCAAGGGAGACAGATCTTTTGTTTCTGTTTATTTAAACTGCTGTTGAAATTAGTTAATTAAAAGGATTTAAAAAATCTTAATACTCTAAACAGAGCAAACTGGTTCTGAATTATTAAGCAACATTTTAGATGCATTTAAATAACCTTAAGTGACTTAACTGCCACCTGATCCTAAGCTGTGGCTCAGAAAAATAAAATGTGAAATACTGTAGAAGTCTTGGCTTACCAAGGCTTCCAGATACAGTAAATAAAGAGCTTAAGTCTCTAATACCGTGCCTGCAGAAGGCATACTCTCAAATACATAACTAATGCTCCACCTTAAGGAGAAATGAGCAGAAGAAATTATAATTCTTAAGAAATTAATACATTCGGTCCTTCAAAAATAGCTTTTAAAAGGAGAAGGCATGTCAAGATCTCCCTTTCTGAGAGATACCATAAAGCATTCAATACTAATTCTAGTAGGGTGGCTGAAGCCCAGTTTGGGGAAATTTCTGCACATTCCTCTTACAGGTTCAGCCAGACCTGGGACACCTCAGCTTCTTGCCTAAGTGTGATGAAATGCCCACTGCATATTTGATAGGGGTTTTAGGAAGACTTCTGCAGACCTCCCCCACTGAGGTACGTGAGGAATTGATCACCTGGAAGTCTCTGGGGAACTGGGAGAAGGTAGATCTCACAGCTGGCAGAGAGAGAGAACTACCAAAAACAGTTTGAGAAAGGGACTTAGAAGAAATACTGAACTAGAAGCTTGACTGGGCACACTAATATGCTCAGGGTAAGTTCTTTTTGTTATAGTTCAGTGGATGTTTGGAAGAAAGGGAACTATAGTTCTGAAATCAGCACACATATTTAGTAGCACACACATTTGCTTCCACCACAAAGCCTTTGCAGGTGCATTAAGAACAATGCAAAGAACATACAAGACAACTTTTCACTGTGAAAGGTGTGCTTGCCAAGTGCTTTCAGAGTTAGAGGGACAAGTTACCTGCTGGCCCAGGTTCACTCTGACACACTCTGTTGGTACAACATGTAGTGCTGCTGTGCTTGAGGTACTGAGAGAGGATGTGGTTAATATCTAATTTCAGTGCCAGTGGAAAGAACAACACAGTCAGTGACAAAGACCCAATAACAAGTCACTGCATGTGCTAAACTGCTTCGGAATGTCACTGCTGCTTTAAAATCTACAAGTAGTGTCTGGAAAAGGTTAATCTGTGTATTTACTCATGTGTAGAAGTTTGTATTTACAGTAGGGTTATGATACCAACTTTAAGTTAGCTAAGGATATCTGTGTAAGCAACTGGAACATAGGACTAAGAACTAATGAATTTTTATTTACCAAAGAAGTAAAAATACTTCAACAAGATTGTATCAGGACTGATGGTTTTGAAAAGCAGGTAAAAATGCTCTAACCAGTTTATTACAACAAAATGTTGATTTGGTTGAAGATAATGCCCTTGTTTTGATAAGATGGAAACACTTTTGGGGGTGTGTTTGTTATTGCAAAACAGATTAGGCTAGGAAAAAAAACCAACCCTAACTCTAGAAGACATGTTTTCATCTTGTTGCACTAAAAATCCAGCAAAGTAATTCTGATGCTTTCAAATGCATTTTTAAAAAACTATTATGTATAGTTTAAACACAAACAGACATTTTAAATGCTATTGTTTTCTGGAGCACAAGCATCTCAAGTACTCTGTTCTTGTTGCACAGATTCCAACTGATGTTTGTGATACATATGATATAGCAGAAGGGTCTTGACAACTTAGTGTATTTTTAAGGGACTACATATCATGAAGTCTGAGGCAATGAATACACAGTCACTGTACTTCCAAGGCATTCATCAATGACATATATTTATTTTTTTAAATCTGTCTATGGAGTGGCACACTTCCAACTTTCCAAACCTGGGGAATGACAGATGTCATTTATATTTCTCAGTGGTTAGCAAACCTCTGGGGAATATTTTTTGTCTGCTGTAGCTCTGGTGGTCACAATGGTAACCAGACTCATACATGGTCACTGAGTCAATCAGCATGAATCATTTATGGGACTCCTCATACATGGCATTATTAGGTTGGAATCATCAAAAAATGATGGCAGGGTCTTTGCTTCCCACGCAACAGACTGACAGCTCTGCACCCTGCCATTAAATTCTTCTTTCTTCTGCCTCAGCATTTTGTCCCTGCTAGTTTCACAGATCTACTGACAATATCAGCCTGTTCTAATTTAGACATATTTTTCTTTTCTACTCCTTTTCCAAGTCGTTCTTATGTGATTCAGCTGATCAATTTTTGAGTTTGTTACAGAGGACTAATATTAATAATGATGATGATGTGATTAAGTACAGAAACAGCCAGTATAAAGTGAAAAAATATAGTAAAAGTTAGAGCAATATATCTGTAGGGGGTTTATATTACATATGTACAACAATAGAAATCAGTTACAGGTAGGGAGAAATTACTTGCAGAATATTTAAAACACACAAACTCATTGTCTAGATTGTAAAACTTTGTTTTTCTTCTGTCAGATGAATTGAATGAACAATAATCCTGGAAACATAGATGACTTTTACTCTTTGGTTCCACTGGAAATGATACGACATGCTTAAGGAGTAAAGTTAATTAGTAATTAATGAGATTCCTTAAATGCTACTTTTCAGTCTGACTTATTGAGATTCTCAATATAGGACAAGACAGAAGAGCTGCAAGCACTGCAGTTCTGTTCAGTTATGCCCACAACTGGTCAGAAATCACATCCACTCTCAAGGCTCTAAGTTTGAAAAGGACATTAGTTCCTTCCCCTTTAGAGTACAAACAAGATGATAAACCAAGAGGTATCTTTAACAGACTACTGCAAACATGTTAGTTAATGCCTTATTCCCACTGAACTTTCTCCAGGGGCAGTGATGGGAAACAAAATGGAAGAGCAACCCAAATTACTGAACTCCTTTGGTGAAAAATGGCTTAACCAGTGACGTGGAGATGCCTCCAGCAAACAAAATCCCAGCTGGTCCAGAGCTGCCTCCACTCCTTTGCAGTGCTGAGGCATTATGGCCAAAAAGCTGCTGAACTCACCCATCTCCACAGTGCCCTTTCCCTCTGCCTTTTATGCAGGGCCCCAGGTGATTGCTGCACAGTTGGACCTACTGATTTTCACCTTTGCTTAAGAGTGGCTAAATAAGAAATGAAAGTTAATTTATAATAGAGCAGAAAACACAGGTATATTTTCAAGGAAACTTGGTAGCCAGCACAAAAATATCGGTTGATTTATCAACAGAATTTAATTGGCTTTTGTAAGCAGTGAGAAGTATTGATTCTGAAAATCAGTCACAGCAGGTACATCATTAGAATTTCAAGTTAGAAGATAAAAATTATTATCTACTGTGATTATGTAGCAAGTGGATGAAAAATTTATTGGAATCTACTGATTAGTTAATAACTGGATACTATCTGACACTGAGACTTATTCATAACATAACGTTGCATCAAAATGGCTAATCCAGAAAGATCAGAAGCACCAGCCCATAACAGACCTCAACAGTGTGCTAGTATTGCTGGAGCTTCCTCCAGAACAGGATGTGAGCGAAGCTGGCTCGGCATGTTCAAGCAGTTTTCATCAAATACAGTCCACAACTTGTTTCAGAAATGGAGGACCCTCTACAATGTCAGTGGAGGCAGATTTCATAACACAAGTGTGTATGTAACATCTGACAGCACTGGGCTCGCTCATGGCTTGGCAGCATCTCACGTATTCAGGCATGTCTTACCTTCTGTGCCATAACACACCAGCCATCTAACATGCAGGACTAAGCAGCAGTGGTATTTATTCCTGAAAGGGATATTTACTCACATCTCTCCTCGGAAAGGTGCCCAGCAGCTTGTACTCCTCCCAAGGATATCCCTTGGAAGCTACAAAATCAAAGACAACCTGCAGCTTGCTGCTGGCCAGGAAACGCCGCTCAAAGAACTCTCCGCTGGGTGTCCGAATACGCAGTTTGCTGACAGACTCTGTGCTCTCCTCCTTCGGTTCAGGAGGCAAAGACTGCTCAAGAGAGAGCCTGATAGCCTGGGGAAAGAAAAAGAACCATTTTGGGTGCAATGCCAGCCACAGAAGAAAAGGACAGAAAGCTTTTCCTTTTATTTCTTCTAGAACTTCAAGACATGTCACAGTGCTCCAGATCCATAGCTGTGCTTTTTATCTCAATGACAAAATAATTTTTATTCATTCCTTAATAACAGCCCACCAGACAACTAATTAAAATAAATCCTTCTTTATAACACATATTATTAGGTCTACAGTTAATGCACGATGGGATACGTAATCTAATCATTTGGCAGAAAGCCTTGGAAAAAAATTGAATGAGAGAATAATTGTCAAGTGGCCAATTGCTTCCTTAAAGGGTATAAATTAAAAGGCAGTAAAAGTATTTCTTTAAATGCACTTGTCAAATTGCCTTCCTTTTGCAGAGAGTAATTGACCACTTGCAGTAGACCAGGCCCTTAACGACAGTTCAGAGTGAAAAGAAATATATGCAAGAAATTTACTATAAATAAACTAAAATACTGTTAAAAGACACAATTAAAAAAGCTGTGAAGATACATTAGATACATAGACTACATATAAAAATAGGACTGGCCAAAGAAGAAAACTATGAGAACAGAAATGTGATTTTTGAAGATTTAAAATATGTTACTGTTATTTATTAAGACGGTTCCAAGTACAGGTGGACACATTTTCTGCAACAATTTGCATGAAACCAGCCCCAGATTGCAATAAAATTACATGTCTATAAATGTGTATGACTGTCTTCCTGCTAACACTGAATGTACTGCTGACATCAAGATTTTAAGGGCAGGACCCAGGTCTGTGTTCTCTGTCCTCTGCCTCTGCAACCTGCTGCAGCATGAATACTTTGCCCAGGATTTTTTTTTTTAAATCAGTGCTTAATATTAGACTGCTGAACGAGGTGGCCTTGATTTTCGAGGGCACTTAGTGCTGTCAGTACTGGTGGGCAGGCACTGCCATCTGTTAAAAATGAGATCATGCTCAGAAAGCAGCCCTGTTACAGTATCACCTTCTTAAGGCAGCACTGAGTGAGAAGGTAAAGGAATGGAAGAAGCAGCACAACCACACTGCCTCCCCCAAAATGTGCCTAAAAGACGATTTTTCAAACTAAAAAAGCAGACAGGCAGTGATTTACCCAGATTTGCAAGGAACTTTCAAGATACACAGTTGCTATTTGTGCCTTTGAAAACCTCCCCAAGGTCATTTAGCAACAGAAACTGATGGAAGGTGATTACACTGCAGAGAAAGGACTGGGCAGAAGCGAGATGACAACGGCTTTTAAATAGTCTACTTCTTACACACACACCTCTGAGCAAATTATATCTCAGTATAAATATTTATACATAGAACTTGAGTTCATTTTTGCTCATCTACTATGAGATTATATTTTAAATAGATTCTATTTTCATTTTCTCTCTCTCTCCATTCTCAACCACCTGCTTACTATCTTGCTGTTTTGACATTTCCCCACACAGTATAACAACAGATGCTACATTATTTACTGAACCCAATCAATTATATTATAGAAAAATAAACAACAGTAGCTCATTAGAGCTCTTTTCTTTGTGCAAAGAGTGCGTCGCTCCCCCAAGTAACCAGTCTCCAAGGCTTCAACATAAAATGGCAATTTACAATGGATATTCTGTACCAGCAAACCAAGGCAGAAAACAACGATGTGATGGATCACATTAAAAACTCTTGGAGCTGAACAAGCAATTTCAGTTTGTTGATAAAAAGATGTTCAGTATGTGAAGGGCTCAACAGTCAGATTTTAAAATATGAACTGAACATAAAGCCACTTCTGTAAGTAAACACTGTTGCAGAACAATTCAGTACAAGTAATCTGTATACTTGAAAATGGGGAGTGTTAGTAAACATTATTGTTAAAATCCCTTTTGTTCTACTAAGCAAACAGATCCTATTATTTTCATTACTGCAGTCTGCATTAAAACAGGGAAGTCCAGGTATATTTTGATAACATGGACCAGTTTTGCAGCCTTTGCATATGAAAACCATTTCCAAAAGGCCAAGGTACTAGAAAAGGTTCAGGAGCAGATATAACAAACGAGAAGTAATTATTGTTTCTATGCATGTAAAATTACTTAGAAAAGAAAAACATATCTTTTACTTGAGCCTGAGTGTGAGCTGATTGCTCAACAGCCTGTTACTGCTACAGTACTGATTTATGTCCCATCGCTATGAACCTCACAGAATCGCTGTCCTAAAATTATTCTTGACACAATTCTCACAGTCCAGCTTTGTACATGGCTCCTTCAGTTGTGTTTTATCTTCCATCTTGGCTTATGCTGACAACAGGAGCTAAATAAGACACCAGATCCTGTAGGATAAGAAAGAAGTGGACTGCATCTTTCCCAGCCACGGAATACTGCTCAGACTGAATTTAGTATTTACACCACAGTACTGTTTGAAAGGCTCTTGAATGCTTAAATGGGTCAGGTTTTTAAATGCAATTATCTTGGTCAAAAATATATATGGAAATGCATTGCTCGTACAGTTTGTTCATTGGTTTATCTCGGGGAATAATAAATGTGTTCATAGCCAACTTTTTTGCAGTTGTATAATCCAATTTTTTCATACATCAGCAAAGTACACAAGACTGAAATGTCAAGTATACACTAAGTCACATTTAGAGAGGGATAAGCAAGGCTGTGATTTATCAGGATTCCATGTGGTGCAAGGACTTTAACTAAGTGGAGAATTACATGAGAATATAATTTCAAACGTCCAAAATCCTCAAGAGTCAAAGAAGTTATATTAAGCCCTCCAAAACTATTGGAACTCTGATATTTTATACAAATGAATAAATATTAAAGAATATTTATATTTTATTTATATTTGATATAATACTGTAAACATACTCAGGAAATACATATTCAATAGGGATGCTTGATACAGCTTTGTATTCATTAGCAACTTGCTTAGAGAATCTTATATGCCTGGAATTCAAAGGACAACACCCAAACAACTCTGATTTCAGTCAAGTCATTTATACATAATTTCACTTTTATTTTGAAAAATTTATTCCACGGTTTCAAATTAATTTTCTTGTATCAGGTGTATTTCACAGCAGTTCTGTAAAGATTTATATATCAGGAACTTCACAGAACAGCTGAAAACATTTTAAAGACTAGTCCATTTTACACAGTGGGACTTCAGAGAAAGAAACAGGCTGTACTCCAATCTTTTCAGCTCATTCTGTAGTTGCCAGGATGTGCATAAGAGGAAATCACTAATGTTAGTAAATGATGCTTTTTGTATCTACCTCCATACCCACACAGCCAGGACAGCTCAGCTGGACCCTGAAAGAGGCTTCAGGAGCCATCTCTGACAGGCCCTGGGACCCTCAGAACCCATAAAATTTAGAGAATCTACAAAACAACAGTTTGAGGAACAGTGCTCTTCACAGCACAGGGTTTCTATTTTCTTATAGAGGCCAGGGGACATCGTTTAAACCCAATTTTCATTCTAAGGAAGATTCTGTAGAAGACTGTTTGGAAATTTTTTAAGCACCATAAATCCAATTTTCTAGATTTTGGATTTTATTTTCTTAAATTTTAAGTGTTTTATCTCCAAAATTAAATTTGGCAACTTGTTGATATTGCAGGTGGACTTTTTGCTGCTTCCTGGACAAAATGAAAGGGCTCCATGGTGGTATGTTTTTAAAAGGAGTGGCTGAAGAAAAAGGTTAGAGATTTCCAAAGATTCTACTATTTATGGAGCTCATTTCATGGAACTCTTGTGAGCAGACCTGTATTATATCTGGCTAAAATTGAGATGATAGAACAGAAAAGATACTGAACAATGGATGAAAATGATTTAGCTCACTATGTTTCACAAATACATGGCAAGAAATCAGTAACAGTAATAAAAACAGTCACATAAAAAGTATACTTTGAATTCAAGTGGCACTGTGTGTTAAATGACAGTTGCAATGCTCATAAGCTTCATGAATCCAAATTTGGGAGAGAAGGTAAAACATCTCACCTCACGTTCTTCCTCCTGCTCTTTCCGGATTTGTTCCAAGCGAAACTGCTCTGCCATTTCTCTCTCTTGTGCTTCCCTCTGACAAACACAAATGGCAATCACACATAAATACATGACAAATATAAATGCAAGGAAATTTCTCAGCGTTTCTGTAAAAATTAATATAAGAAATTGGAGATTTATTACATGATTGTCTCCTGCCATTCCTTTCCCAACTTCTATTATTAGGTGGGGCCAGGACTGCTGTAGCTAAAAGATGTAGTCAAGTCTGGTCCTTGTGGTTTTACGTGGTGCCTCTGCACCAGAGACACCAGAGACCTTTCCCAACCCGTGGAGGGGTTCCCATCCCAACACTCATGTGGTTCTTCTCCCCACACCCACCTTGGCTCTGTCAGCCTCCAGCGAGATGCGATATGCTTCATCCTGCTCTCTTTTCACATTTTCTCTGGCTTCACGTTCATCCTAAACAAAAAAAACCAGCCAAACAAAAAAGGAAGCAAAAAGAACATCAACAAACAGTGGACAGTATGATGGATAACTGTTCACAAGCACCCTTTAACGCCAGTGACTTCAAAATCCCCCATCTAACAGCTGCTAGAAGTAAGTTCAGAGATGCCTCTAGGGCAACCTTGGCTTTAAAAATTGTGACTTACCTGAAGCTATGATTGAACTGCTGTGCCCAGGCCCTGGCCTGAGGGCTGGATTAGGTAGCCAGGCTCTTACCCTGCTGTCTGTAGAGGGCTAGGGCAGGGGCAGAGCCTGGGACTGGAGCAGCTTCCTGCGGAGGTGGTCACTGGAGCAGGGTGTGGGCTGCTGCTGGGGGGTATCACTCCTGCAGCCAAAAATCTGGATGGTCTTGTAACAGGGAAGGAGAGATCATGGCTTTGAGGCTGAGGCTGGAGTTTGATTTGCTCTCCACTCAGACTGACAGTGGTTAATGGCTTGTCCTGCCAGAGAAAGCCCTGCTCCCAGGTCCTTCCTTGCTCAAAATGCCCTCAGCAAGATCCATCCATTGTTATGACAATTAAATATCATCCAGAAGCCTCAATTCAGAGTGCTGAATGTGATACAGAGATGGGAAAGTAGCAAGTCTGTTCTGAAGTGTCTCAAATGGACAGATGCAGGCAAGCAAGGAATGGGAGGTTGGCATGCCAGCAAACCTAGCAAAGTGTCTTAACAACAACCACAGCACAAAGAAATAAAGGTTTACTAAAACCAGAGGAAGGACAAAGCAAGGCACCATCCACGCAGTGGAGGATCAAGAAGTGGATATCCCCAGAAGCTGGAATAACTGCACCGGGATGATGTCAAACAAAGCAAAGTGTACAATCAATAGTTTCATACTCTGCCTCTGGAGCACAGGCAGCGGCTGCTCCCCTGTGCTTGCTCCTCTTACATCCCATAATCCTCCCAGGGCCCTGCAGAGGCTGCACTGGTCCCCACAAAAATCAATAGGATTTAGCTGGGAGGCTGCTGGTGGGCTCAGCACTGTGCCCAGTAACACAGCACTTGCACTGGGGCAATTTGTCCCCTGTGTTTCATAGAAATTAAAGTCTACTACCCACTGCTTCTTGAAGAACTATGTTAATTTTCCCATTCAGCTGCAACATTTATTCTACATAAAAGAATCATTTTGCAAAGTGATCAACTTTTTCCTCAAAATGTCACTATTTGGCAAAAACTCAGTTCTAACTGGGAGGGGCTCTGGCTAATTGTAATTATCATGACACACAAACATGCCAAGATGCTCCTCTAAGAAAACTCAAGCATATTAGTGGTTAAATCTCTCCAAGTAGCATGCAACCACAAGAGGAAAGGACAAATTGCAGGGAAAGCTATACAACCTCCAGTTGGAAAGCAGCAAGATCTTTCCAGAGGAACCTCTTCTTCCTTGCAGAAATAGGACCCAAAATTATTCTACAATTAGTGTGTCCTGAATTTCATTCACAGAAGATGTAGAAACCATTGCTTTGTTCAGTAGAGCTAAAACATGAGTAGAAGTAATTCTTCCCAAATGTAAAAACAATAATAACCACCAACTAACCCCTTTTCCCTTCCTGGCTACTCTAGACATTGGTAAATTTTATGTGCTATGCTCATGGAATACTTTAAAAAATTAACTTGAACATGATAGCAAAAGTTATCCTACACAAATATTCAATTTCTGAGAAGAGGGGCTGTTGAAATAATTAGAACAGCTATAATTTTATGTTATCCAAAAATGAGGAAAGTTTCTTGAATACTCAGAGGTTTTCCCAATTCTTTTCACAGACAGAATGTAACAGCAAAGGAAAAAGCTTTGTGCTATCTATACCAAGACCTTCCATATGCACACCAAAAATTTACCTTTAAATAGTGAGAACCAAAACTACCTTCCCAAATCAGTTCACTAAAGGAAGATGACTTCAAGTGATCTGTGAGAGGACAAGCTTTTAAAAATATTTAGAAGTATTTTAGAGAGAACCTATTTAACCTTCATGTTTTACAACTCCACGTATCACACCTAACTTCACACACTGAATTTCAGAGGCCACACCAGTCCAAGTAATGCCCAAAAGAGCACTGAAATATCAGACACAACTACTGCAACTACAGGCTCTTTCCTTCACCAAGTATTGCTAGCAATTAAGAGACAGTTACTGTAGTTTACCAAAAAAGCCCCAACCACAAACTAAAAAAAAAAACCACAACCCCTTCCCCGACAGAACCCAAAATGAACCTTCAAGAAGCAAAATTTAAATTTCATAAAAACTCCTATGACTCATTCAAAATATATATACCAATCACAGTTACAAGAAACTGACTACTGGCTTTTATTTTACATTTACACACTGCCTAGAAAACTCCAGGAAGTTATTAGCAGTCACTTGAGATGAGCACTGGATTCATTTACCTACAGAGAGCTTCACTGAAGAATATTTGAAATAGGTTTAAATCACATAATCTGGATGATAACTGTAAAACATACTGATGCTATAGAATTGAAATATGAATTCCAGGCATTTAAAAAAAATTCTTTTCTCCCTATTCATTGCAGTTATCATCATCCTAAAAGTGGATTATGAAAAAGATGTCAGGAATGTGAAGAATTACCATGCATGACTGCCTGGTCCTCATAGAAATATGAGAGCCACGTCTAAAAGTAAATGACTGTGCCACTGAGTTTGACATCACACTGAAACAATACTGTTCTTACTGAAACAGACCTTAAAAACAAATCTGGAAACCTCATTTCTTCAGGTAAGCAGCAGATGTAATCCCATGAAATGCCTCTTTGTACCCACTTGTGTGTTTTGTTAAATATGCTCACACTCACCAGGAACCATCTCCTCCACAGCCTTTATGAAAAAAAAGTATTCTTTGGTTCAGCTACACATGGGACAAATTTTAAACATCAGATAAGGCAGTTCTTCTTTTTGTAATGCAGTTCTCCCTTTTGTAAGCAGTTTCTCGATTTAGTAATCTCTTCCTCTAGAGAAACCACATGAAGTATGAGGATGACTCAAGTTCATCAGAAACCAACAAAAGGAAATTCGTAATAGTGAAAAACAGGAAAAGCAGAAAAAAATACTTTGCAGAGAATCTTTCACTGAACTAACAAAGAATATGTGAAGAGGAACAGTCATGCCACTAATAATTGATATAAAAAATGTTCTAAGTGTTATCCATCAACTGACAACTTCCCTGTCAGACCCTACACAAACTGCAGTGTTGACTGAGCATCACTACACCTCCACAATGGTTTTGCAATGAAGGTAAAATTGCCATCTTCCTTTTTCAAGAAATCAAAGTGTGAAGAGACACAGTTTATCCCAGGTCACTTAAAAAGCCTTCATCAGAAATGGGGGTCACACAGCAACTGTGAATTCCACAGCAGTGACTGAAGGCTGGTGTGAATGTAAACCATCCACATCCCAGGGGTTTGGGCATGAGGGGAGGAGACAACTCTCCTTTGCTCCTTTAAAAGGGAAAGTCACAGATCTCTGCTTTCCCACTCCGACAATCAGACAACAGGGGGACACTCGTTCAGTGGAAGGTTGATACTTTAAAAATTGCTTTTATCCACACGATATATTCTTCAACAAAAAGAGCAAACACTTATATCTATGAGATAGTGACAATGGACCAGAGAAAACCTTCTCCTGAGTAATATCCAGTGTGGATCAAGCCTTAGAAAAACTTACAGCTAAGGCTAAGAAGAAATTTAGGGTAACTCTCTCCAATAATTGTTCCCTAAACCAATTGTAGAAGTTACTCCTGAAGCACCTAATAACAGGCATTTTCAGGTGCAGAATGATGGCAGAAAAGGGATTCCTGATTGAATTTAGGACAGCAATGCCCTTTTTTCCTGCAGATTCTACAAGATAAAAATATACAATATGTTGGCTTTTTGGATGGGATGTTTTGCTAGAAAAGTCAGCATTGGCCCTTCTGGCCTTTTTTCCCCTACTAAATATTTCTTTAGAAATAATAGAAATATTTCTATTATTATTTTCTATTATTATTGTCACTGAAGGTAAGATTTAATGATTTAACCCCAGGAATCAGCTTTGTACCTGATCTGTCTCAGCATTGTGTTACACATTATTCCCCATTGCCCTTTGGGACCAGTTTTACTGTGAACTAAAACCAGACACAACAGAACTTGAGAAGACAACCATGAACAGAAGACATTTCTCAGACCACCAGTGAGTAAAGGGCTATCACAAGAAAGAAAAAAAAAAGAAGGTGTATTTACAAATGATGAATGCTTATCTGAAAGACAGCTCATTTCACTGAACCACTCCTGAAATTAAAATCTGCAAATGCTTAAGGCTATTCATGGGAGCGTTAAAGAGAAACACCCCTTTGTCCAAACAAACCAGTGCAAGAAAGGCATTAATTTGACTCACTAAGATGACAAACTTGCACATTGTATAACTTAAACATACATGATCAGGAATATATGGAAGGAAAAAGTGTACACAAGAGTGTGTCAGCTGTATGAGAACGGTGAAGACAAAACAAATGGATATTTCAGTGATGGGCAGGATGGGGCAGGGCAAAGGGGCAGAAGAGACCAGAACCACCAGAGGGTCCTGCCTGTCCATATGGAAGGCTGAAAGCCCTGTTCCAGATACTGATTTCTGGGAATCAACTCAAGTGACAAGGAAAAATCCAAACCCAAAACCTTCAAGAAGTCCTGCAGTGCCTTTCTGTGGGAAAGGAGCCAGCCAGTTCCACCACATCTGCCCAACTGGGCTCATTATTCAGTGACTGGAGTCATCAACATGTATAGCCTAAAAGCCACAGGAACTAAAGATATTTTATCTTCCTTCTTTCTTGCCTCTGCCATGACTTTGCATTTTGCCAAAGTTGTAACTATGCTCTAAACTCTTGAAGGCAGCACTGGTGTGTCACTGTGGTGAAGTGCTCAATGGGAAGCCCATCATTTGGGCTGCTATCATATCACAAACATAGAATTGGAAAATTCAATCAAATAAATTTTGATTACTGTAGTTTAATTAGTTATAAGTAATAATTAGTAAATGTGCTAATTGGATTTTTGAGGGGTTAAATCCCAATCTTTGTTAGATGGTTGTCATCACTGTAATGCTTCTGTGCTTTGGAATTTAATGAATTTCATGTATTTATTCTCATGACCTCTTGTGCAAATACTGTACACCATGATACACATGACAGTGTTAGATGGAACACAGATTATCCAAAGTATACAGATGCCTGATTTCTACTGACTTCAATGTGAGCTTCAGTCCCTAGGCAGAAATTCCAAGTGTCTCCTGCATGGAGAAGCACTTGGGCCATCCTTTAACTGGAGAACAAAACTATGGCTAAGGAGTGGAGAAAGCAACTGATTTGAAGGGGCAAAAGATGCATCGACCACAGATTAGGAGAAAACATATAGGACTGATCCTCTTGAGCTTCCTTGGTGGCTGTGAGATACGTCTTTTGAAGAAGAAAGAGAAAAGGTGTTGGAAGCTAAAACTATTAGAATATCATATATTAAAAAAAAGAGAAGAAAGAAATTCTTTGTATTTGACAGCAGTGAGGCAGAAAAGAAGGAAAAGGCATGGAGATACCAAGCTTCTTACTGACAGTTATGAAAATAACACTTGGTCAGTAGAGCCTCAGCATACTGTGGTACAGAAAGGAGGGTGAATTTATGTTGCCTTTTTGGAGTTTTGGTTTTCTTTCACGTTTTACAAATCTCCACCCAGACACTGGTCAGGAAGGAACTCTCTCTTCCTCATGCTGTAGCACTATCTAGGAAGATGAGATGTCACCTAAGAACAGAGAGCAAAGGTGGTGACTCTGCAGGTCTACATTTTTCTACGATTTATCTTCAGTCAGAGTCTGCTTATAACAGTTTTTCCAGTTTAAAAATTCTTAAGTGTCTCTCTTTTACACCAAAGGCCAGCATGTCAGCAGATACAGTTCAAACGTGAGTTGAAGGTTTTAATTGGTATTTGTAAAAATAAGAAGGTCTCTGAAGTAACTGTGGGTATTACAATTCCACCTTGAAGTCTAATCCAAGAGCAGGAGTGCGAGTGTTGCGTAACGACAAAAATAAACACGACCAGAGACCTACTGTTACTTAAATGTGGACAAGTTGGACCAGCTGTGTAACAGTCAATGCTTCTACAGAAATAAATGTTGACAGCAAAAATAAAAAGAATGCATTACTGAGGCATCATCAAATGAGCCCTGTCATTATGTGGAAACTCCACCCTGTATAAGCTTGTCAAAAAGTGTTACTGTAATCCTTTGAGAAGCCTCCTCCTCAGGCAATGGAGAAAAAATGCCCAGGATGGGCCCAGAACAGGTGTGTTGTGCTGTAACACCAGGATTTAATCACAGATCTCTTCACATTAATCTCACAAAGGAACTACCTCAGATCTATTTGGGCCCATCACGCCACGCTGAGATGATTCTATAACTATCCAATTGAAATAAGCAAGCAAGCAGGGTGTTTACAAATGGACGTTCCAGGGTGTGCAATATTTTACAACTATTATTTGTTCTCCTAATCTCAGCACCAGGCACTGACACTTAAGAGGAACTGATACTCAAGAGGAACTGATACTACACGCTCTTTTCAAAGTCACTCCCCAAAAAATCTCAGCTCACACCTTGATCAACAGTGGCAGAGGCTGCTTGTCCCAGCTCTGTGATACCTTCTCCTGCTTACAGGAGAAACTCCTTAGTGACATTTATATCCTCACTGCTGCTGATGCCACTGAACACATCATTGAATTAGCCACTGGCCACTTCTTCTCAGAAGAGCCACATGAGCACATCAGTGTGCTGCTCATCAGATTTTGCTGTTTGTAGCTTATTAGCATGGCAATTTAAGGAGTAACTTATCAAAACAGACAGCAGAGTCCATAGACCATGTACCTACAATGGCACGTCGACAGTGTGGTCTAAAAGAGGCAGGAGGTTTCCAAAATGTCATCTGGTCAACACAGCACAAGCTCATGATTGACACAGAGCGCTGGAGGGGCAGGGAAAAGAATGGGACAGCAGATTGATCTCCCTTTAAGAAGGCTTGGGAAAGCAAATGGGTCGAAATTACATACCCTTGTACCTCAGGACAGGCATGTTGGATTACTATGAATACACATATGCATCTCAACGTTTTTAAGGTATTTCTTTGGAGATTATGTAAGAAAAGGCTTAATAAAATGCAACACACAAACCTAAAAGTTAAATCCAATTGCTAGTTAAATGATGGTATTTCAGCACTTGGTCTTACAGAAATATGGACCAGATTTGCGCCATTTAAATTTTATGAGGGTTAAGTGGTACATTTTACCAATACATGGATACAAAAGCACAGGATTGAGCTAAACATATTACTACCATGAGCTGAGGTGACTCACTTTGCTCCCATGAGGTGAGCTGGTGATGCTGTTCTGAGCATCCTGCCCGCACCATCAGTCGATGGCCAGTGACAGGGAGCTGACTGTAGCTACAGCCAACACCATGGGGAACACCTGTAACATCAGCTGGCAGTGGGAATAGTCATCCTCTACCAAAACAACCATCAGAGGGCACTGCAAAACATGCTGTGCCAAACAGGATTATGCAATAGCTCTGTTGGGACCTTTCATGTACATGCAAGTTAAAAAATACAAACTGGAGAAGTTCAGCTGCATAAACTCACTCATTAATGACTTCATGCTGTTATTTACAAATGTTTCCAGTTCTGTTTCTCTTTCACACACACTTCTGTTTACAGCAACACTGTATAGATGACTTCTCTTTATAAAGCACAAAGAATCTCTTGCTTATCTTCTTGTGGTTTTACGGTGACTTATTGTTGCTATTAAGAAAACAGTAACAGAAACCGGACTCTGTATCCTGTTTGCTATTGTAATATTTGGGAAAAAATTGCACCAACTGCAATAAGATCTTAAAAAAGAAAAGGTGTTGATGTTTGAACACTTGAAGTTGTCAAGTACAAGGCTTACAAGAAAGCTACATGTTGTGTAGCAAGCCACAAAAAGACAATATTTTGTTTTCAGGATAAAGTCCTCTATTGAGTACAGACTGCTTGTCAAATACTCCCTCTCTGAAATGGCAATTTCACAAAGAGAGGAGGTTTTTTATTTTTAAACTTCCTGCTTCAAAGGCAAAAGTGTCTGAGACCACCTTTACAGTTTGCTTGTAACAAGTGGAGCCAAGGTGTAAGTAAATACCCTATTTGTGTATAGAACCAATAGTGTCTGGAAATCTGCACTCATAGTTCACCAAACTTTCCTTTATTTTTCTGAACCCGCAGTGTGTCAGAAAAAGCTCCTGTTGGAGAAGAAATGTCACTGGTGCTCTCAACAGCAAAACAGAAGGAGGAGACTACAGAAGACTTGGATAAAGGTAGATTTTTGAGAAATGTGTAAAAATTAGTCTTCCATTGTCCTACATGGGTAGAGCACTTGGGGTAAGAAGCCAAGAGGCAACAATCCCACTGTGGGGTCTGGACTGTCACTGCTCTTGGCTGTCCAGTGAAGGACTGAGGGCAGCTCAGGACAGGAGCCAGTTCCCTGTTCAGCAATCGCCTTAGTTCTCCTCCTGCTTTAAGCTTTACTGGCCTTACACCCAGTTGCAAACCCACTTGGTTTTAGCCTCTTAGGGCAGGTCTATCACTATCTCTCCTGCCCCCACCTTCTCTCCTAAACACTGGTGTCCCCTGCTCCAGCCAGCTGTTCTGGTGTCCTGTTCCTCCCTCTGTTGCAATCCTATCACTCCTGGTTTCTTCTTCTGCCCCTTATTTGCTCTTATCTCTTTGCCTTTATATGCTTTTCTTTCCTTCAGTTTTCTTCCTTTTTATCAACTTTTGTAGTTTGGAACTCATCTGTGATGCAAATTTTAATTTCTTATTAAAGCATTAAAAAAACTCCCATACCCGACATATTCCTGCTAAAATGCAATAAAAAATTCAATTATATTGTGCCTTGGATTTTTGTTGTAATCCTCATATTTAAATCTGTGTTCAGTATTAACAAAATTAAAGTCAATTTCTTTACCAATGAATTACAGGTAGCATAAATAAAGAAGAAAAAGTGAATGACAGATATTGTGCAGATACCAAGTCTTCATAATATAATCAGTAAATCTTGTACTAATGAGATACAAGATTTAAATGTGAAGAATGTGTTTAGTGAATTTTGTCAATCAATGTCTATACAACAGGATAAGAATAATCTTGAATGGCAACACACCTATTATTATAAATTCCTAAGTACTTCATTACTTCAAAATGTCATTCTCAATTTATAGAGTAACAGATAAAGATCTTTCAGCTGTATTTCTCAGTGTGACTACTTCTGTGTAACTGAAACACTGGTTTTGAGAAGTCTTGTCACCACTTATACATTCTGCATTGTTCTGAATGGTGGCTCAGTCCTGGTGTGCTGGTTAAAGTTGGTTTCAGCCCCCTTTTAAACATATACATTTAAGATACATTAATCTATTTTTATCTTCTACCTGGGACTTGAAGTTGGTCATTGGGGAAAAATCTGAATGTTGTTTCTTTGTATGAACATACTAAGCCCTATAACACCACTATAATGTAAACAGTTACTCATGACTCATGTTCAGAAAGAGGAAAGGAACTGAAAAATGACAAAACCAAAAAGGAGGAGTTGTTTGACCGACCCAAGTAAATATACAAAGCAGATTTAACCTTTTTAATTTCTGATGACTGAAGACACACTAAAACACATCAAACCCAACTCCACTGGCTAAAGAAATATCTGTTTAGTTTCTATCCCCAGTGAGTAGTGGAAGCCAGGAGGTATCTGCAGGAACTTTCAACACTCACCTCATCCTTTATGTCCTCCTGCTGCTGGGCACTGAAGATCTCCATCGCAGCCATCAGCCTCATCATCAGCTCATCCACTGTTGTGTTACCTAGCAACAAAGGCAGGTAGCAGAACTTCATTTCATTAAAGTTATTAAACAAAAAAGAAGTCATTTTACAATTAATCCAGCAGAAATAGCCAGACTTAAAAAAAAAAAAGAGTAGAAAATGCAAATATCTCAGTAGAAGGATTTCAGTTTGCCTTTTTACTGAAAATTCAGAATTGTTTTTCCAAAGAAATGTTGATCATAAGCAAAAATTTCAAGTGGTGCAAATCTGAATAACTGCCTTTGTGCTTGCATGAAGTAACTATTTTTGATTTTCATCACTGATGTTAAAGGAAAGTAACAGATCTGTGATTCCCTGATGTGAAATTGATTTTACAGTTTAAGAATTCCCAGGTATAATCAGGGAAACTGAAGCAGTTGCTTAGTCAGGTAACAAGAGGTAGGATGTTGGCAGCAGCATCCAAGTAAATTGGTTTAAAAACAGGAAAATTTGGAATACAATGATGGAATGGATGTGTGTGCACACATTTTATTCAGGTATAACTAGTAGTAAAATTCAAATACTATACTACATTCTCTTCAGTGTATTTACTTCTGATAAAACCTGCAAAGCTAATAAAGCAGAAAAGTAAGTCATATATCTGTATCTATATATCAGAAATAGAACACATATACAGGAAAACAGATACCTCCTCACATTTTTCTCCCAACGTTCCTCCAGTCTTCAGTAAGAC
The DNA here is from genome assembly GCA_013396695.1 of Sakesphorus luctuosus. Taxonomy (NCBI): domain Eukaryota; kingdom Metazoa; phylum Chordata; class Aves; order Passeriformes; family Thamnophilidae; genus Sakesphorus; species Sakesphorus luctuosus. Next base: position 236,045 of record VWZD01000580.1, on the reverse strand, counting down.
TGAAAGATTAATTTCATTTCCTACCAAGATGCCTCTTTGGTTTCTCTTTCTAAAGTAAATAGACTACCCATTAGAGCCACTTGTCATAGTAGTTAAAAGGTCTTAAACCATGAGAAATGGTCTAAAACTATGAAGTCTTAACATCTGCCAGCCTAAGCAGCTGTTGGACTGTGGCAGAACAATACCAACAAGAGCTGGATTTATACTGGTGATGCTGGTCAAAATTTTAAAGGGAATAAACTAACCAGAAGACACAGTACCACTGAAGGAAACAAAACTGTCCCCACAGTTTCCAATCCCAGTGAAAAAAAAAATAAAAATCCAAAGCAAACTTAGACAGTCTGCATTTCAACAAACGCCACTGGGACTTAAGTTTCTATATTGTTGTATCTCTTCTGTAAACACGACTTCTGGCCCAGCCCTGAAAGGCCCTCATTGTTCCCACTTCTAACATTTGCTACCTTAGCAGAAAATGTTATCCCGCATGCTACAACATGCAGGACTTCAGAGACCACCATTCAGCTGGGGGGGTATTGTTCAAAGACGGCAGTGCCCCAATTCATGGGAAAAATCACAAGCACAGCTTGTTTGATTTTGGTTAAAGGATAAATTTATGTAAGGCTACAATAGGTGACTGCTTTAGTTCAATACAAAAGATCACCAAAAATCTGACTAATCATTAAAATTTAATGAATGTCATGAAATAATCTGGATTATTTTATGATATAAAGATGCATTTTATAATGACTTTGAGTCACCAAATGCTAGAACATTTAAATAATGTAAATCAGTAGCAGCACTGACTTCAGTGGGATGACAAAGGTGCTGAACTGTACTGCAGAATCAGAAAACTAAGAGAATGTATTTATAAGATTATTTGTATGAAGTAAGTTTTATAAGTGACAGCTGTACCATGAAGTAATGTTGTGTTGTGCTGCACCTTGCACTGGGGAGACAAAATCCCTGCAAAAATTAACCATTTTGTCCACAGGAAGGAACACTGCAGATTCCTCAAGAAAATTATTAATCCCTGATGCAGAAAGAAATGTAATAAAGTCATGCTGTCTGCAAAAGGCAGCATTTCCTGAGGCTGAATTTCCTCAGGAAAATAAGATTACAATAAAAATTACCAGATATAAGCAATAAATATTTGAGGACATGGTCATGAAGGCAAACTGGAGAAAGCAGAAGAAATGAGAGGCAGCCATTCTCTGATGTGTTCTAATCTGAAGAGTTACTGAGAACAGCAGTCAAAGGGCAGCACTCCACATCTAAGTCATCTTGCTGTCAGCAGAATCACAGGAAGAACTGCTCATGTAAGCCAGAAAGCTTCATTTCTGTGAGATTATATTGGCAACTTCAATCCTGATCTGATTTGGGGTCTCAGCAACACAGGCAGGTCTGAATAAGCAACTCGTGTCCAAGTATTAGCCCACTAATGCAACAGGAGCACACACACATTAACAAGTAACTACTCACAAAGCACCAAATGCATTCTGGCACTATGCAAAAAGCACAGCCAAAATCTTTCAAAAATCAGGGATGTATATGGATGTAATTTTGGAAAACTTCTTTATTAAATTTGGCTTCCACTTTAAAAAGAAAAAACTTCCATTCTGTTACAGTCATAGCAATTCCAATCTCTAATACCATGTTAATTAATACACTTATGAGTAGTAGATATTTATATCCTGGCAACTGGAAGTGTCTTCTGTGCAATAGATTCATATTCTGAACATCTTAAAAGAGAACCAACTTGAAAAGATCCCTTGTAACAGTTTCAGTGCTCATGTAAGGAATACTTCTAATATAAAGTGAGAACTGTACCTTGTATTACATTCAATACTTCATTAGATGATCGTTTTCCCATAATAATAAGGAAAAGTGGGAACTGGTCTGTCTTCTGAGTCCGAATGGTTTGGGCCACGACGCTCCCGAAGTGTCTGGTGCACATGGTCAGAAACCTGGGGAGGAAATAGTTAACCTTGGAGAGGTGCTGTTGAAGTCAAGTTTCAAAAAATAATTGTACTAAATTCAGCAGTTTAACTGAGGGTTATCTGCTGTTTAACACTGAGCCTTCTGCATTCAATTCTAGAGCTCTTTATCTCTTTTCAAGACTAAATTATTACAATATTTTAGGCCCAGATTGTCTAAATTAAAACAATTAACAACTGCTTGAGACAGTGATTTATTTTATGCAGAATTCTTTTTCCTATCAAACTACTCTGCAGGCTACAATTCAAAATTACCTCCCCCCCCACTAAACCAATTGTTAAACACTTCTAAAGAAAAACTAAGTAGAGCCACAATCTAAAAAACATGGTGAAGCATAAAACCAGCAAATCTCATACAAAAGCATAATTTAATAACGAAAGATCAAGAAATCAGTTTTAACAGTCACAGAATTAAAACATGGTACTTCAGAATTGTATTTCAGAATTGTATTTTCTTTTGTACTAGTGCCCTGCCAGTGACATACTTAGCAGTGTGGTCTAAAAAACAATAATTCTAAGCTTTTGACCAAAAAAGCTCTTGGATATTAGCATACAGAAGTCTAACATTAGTATTCTTAACACGATCTTGAATAAATGAAAAAACTGATAAAGCTTTTCTCTTCCATTAAAGGACTGTTTGAAATTAGCATTTCTTTCAAGAGAAAAGGGTAGCTTATGATATGTTTTCAGATCTGATGGTAAAAAGTAAATGTCATAATAATAATGAATTATGAAAGACCAAATGCAAATATAGAATGCTTTAATAAGATCCAATTTAATAAAGTCTGTAAAAATAATGGACTTTTAATAACACGGGTCACAAAAGGCAAAACAGTGGAAATTCTGAGGACTAGCCACTGGTACAGGCTTATTAATTCTTAATTATGTTCATGAAAGGCAACTTAAATCGTGTGTTTTCTTATGCCTTATGATAATATTTTAGGTAACAACTACTCTGAAATGTATGCTCTAACTGCAGAGCAAAGTCCTGTTGTCACATGCATTAGAAGCCAAATCTATTTGAAAAGACAAACTGCATTAAAATGTCAAGCACTCCAAGTAATTTCTTCTCAAAGAAACTGAAAAGATTCAAAATTGTAATTTTTTTAATCAATACATATTGTAACTAATAAGATGGCTAAAATGGGTAAGCCTGGCAAGTACAGCATTGGGCTTATTGGAGGCACCTCAAGTACTAAAAAGACTCTCATCAGAGACAATTTTATGTAACTCTGGCTGTAGCTGGATGGAAGGCAACGAGCAGGGGGAGCAACTGAGTATTCAAAACCATAAATGTTTCTCCTTAATCCTCTGTCTTTTGCAATTCAGAACAATCACACACAAAGACTATGTCAAAAAAGCCAGACAGACTCTGCTGTATCAGAAACAACTATTCAAAGACACACCATCAGGTAAGAATTAAATAAAGTGTCTAAAAGTCTGGACATATTAACTCTTAAGCTAAATAATGTTTTTAATGTTTTCTTTTCCAGGTGGGAACAGTAAGTCAAATCTTGGCATCACAGAAATCAGTGGTTTTTCACAGCAAAATTACTTATGTGAGTTCAAGGTTTCACTCCTGGAAGAAATAAAGACAGTGGACAGTCGAACTGAATTCCTGAAACTTGTGTATTAAAACTGTTTAACGGTCTTCAACACATCACAGAAGAAAAGCACTCAGGTTTCATGGAAAAAAAATAAGTGGAGGTGAAAAACTGCTGTGAGAATAATGGTAGAAGGAATAAAACTGAAGAGACTGTTACAATACTAGTTGTACTAGTCAAAGGAGTTGATTTGTTAATTTTTTTAAAATCAATTCTCTATTTAGTCAACCCATAACTCAGTTCCAAAATTTTGTTTTTATAGGTATGGGTTTTGTACCCAGAGAGTTCTGAATGAAATAGGTATTTTGGTATGTTAAAATATTTTCCAAATCAACTTTTTTCCAGGAGATGAATTTTTACATGCAGAACTTCTGGCTGACTATATAGAACCTAAAAGGTTATGACACCTTGGGGTCCTTTACCATCCAGGCTGGGAACAGGTTTCAATTCAGAAGATGACATGTGGTGCCACGTTGCTGTAAGGGCAAACTTACACTCCTGGCTGAGTAACAGCAGAACAGAGGCCAGATGCCAACTTCTCCCCTCATGGTGGGGTTTTTTTCCTTGGTGTCACTTCCTACAGCCACTGGTGTCACCCACCATGCTCTTACCAATCACCTCCCTTCCTCTGCTGCTGCCACAATCTGCTCAGCTCACTCACACACCAGTGACAAGGGCAGCTCGTGCCAAATCTGGTGTGAATGCCACAGATTTGCCACCACTGCCATCAGGCGAGTCTTTGTCTTTCCTGGGGGAGGAATGAGAAACAACTCATCTTCCCAGCACTTCCAGCACAGAGTAATGAATGCCCAGACCACAGCACAGGAGCTGGGATGAGGCTGCTGATGGGGATGAATGACCACCTGGTGTTATCAACATGCATCTTCAGAGCACATCGAGTGCACGTGAGAACATCTGCTCACCAACACCCAAACAGATCCTGCCCTTTGGAAACAAGTAAGACCTCACTTGTCTGTTGAAGTAAAAGGTGGTAAAGCCAACAAAAACGTGGAGGTACAACTCCTGTGCACCAGCAATCACTCACAGACCTGCTCCTTGCCAGGTCAGTGGCAATTAGTCTTAACACTTCTCTTTTTTTTGCTAGATGGGTAGGAATTGAATTTTCATTCATGATTCCCATTCAGTTTTTCCTATGCCTTTTTAAGAGATTTTGAAGCTACTTAACTAATGCTGTAGTTTTCTTTCCTTTTCTGCCTTTACTGATTCTGCATTTGCAGACCTTTTTACTGTATTCCACATTCATAACTAAGGAACAAAATCTCCTCTGTGCTAATATTTACTATTAGAAGTGCAGGAGTAGGACCAGAACGATTTGGTGCAATAACCAGTATCTTACTCTGTACCTCACTAACAAGGGATTTTCTTACTTTCATCTAAACAGAAGTGTGCCAGATCTTTCAGTGGCATCTCCAGAGCTGCCAAGAGAACTGCCTGTGGAGTCCATCAAAGAGCCAGATGTCCCTCCAGGGAAAACTGTTTTCCACAACACGCTGGATTACTGTGATCTCCAACCAACAGTGGAAATAGAGGAATGCTGCCAGACAGGGAGGGCATATGGCACCCTACTAGTGCCCTTATTTTAAATTACAAAAACAGTCATGGAGGGAGAAGTATGAGAAAGGCAGAAAAGCATTCCATGAAGGAAAATTTTAAAAATATTCTCAAAAGCTACAAGAATAAAGTCCATGAAGAAAACTAACAGTTCTGGCAGACAACATTATTTCTTTCATGACTCACAATCAAAGAAACCAGCAGCTAAACCTACAGAATAAACCTGGACACTGATCACAGCTTGACAAACAGAGAATCAAACCCTAACAAAAATGGCCAACTTATTTTTTAAATGTAGACTGAACAAGTATTAATTCTTAGACAGAGTTCACTCTGCAGTTAACAGTGGCACACAGAAGAATTATTCTGGTGCCATGAAGATGTTAATCTGGGGAGCTGCTGATCCCTGCTCAGCAGTTACCCCTCCATGTGCACTTCAAGAGAACCTGTGTGAGGAGTTACCATGTTTGCAGCACATCAGTTTTCCAAAGAAGAATGTTATCATTCCTACCAGCCAATATGTGAGACATTTTGTTATTAAAACTCACTCCTGACATAACTCTCTGGGAAATCTTGTCATAAAATGCTGTATCATTTTGGCCTGAATTCCTCCTCAAAAAGCAGCAGCAACAGTGGAAAATCTGACAACCTCTTTGGAAAGTTCTATTCCCATTCACTAAGAACTGGCATTTAGAACACAACCTGGAAGATTTTGGGCCAAAAAACTGTGATTTATTTATGGCCAGGTAATTCCCAAAGCTAACTTTACTTTAAAAAACTTTAACACTTCAGGAAGGGGTTTGAAAAAATGTAACTCCTTTGTTGAACATGAAGAAAACAATTATGAGTATTAAATATGCAAGATTTCTGATTATTTTTATAATAATTATATACTGTGCAAAGTCAACATAAGACTCATTAAAATGTTAATGTAAAAATAAGATCTTTGTATTGGGTATTTACATTTCTAAAAGAATAAAAGCTGAGGTCCTGAATTGGCATATTAAAAGAAGATTGGACTCCATGGTCTTCATAATACAGAGTTCTTGCCTTATCCACACTGGTAGGGTGGTAACTGCTGACTCAAACACAGGGGGAATGAGCAGCAGATACAGGGCATGTTTTAAAGATGGGTAAAGCAGGCTAAATCACACTATGTGGATATCTTCTTCAATATCCATATGCTAAATACCAGATTCAGATGTTAAAAAGCATGATTTTATCTACTTTTTCTTTATGTCAGAGTAAAGTCTACATAAGTGGGTTATCTACCTCTTCCTAAAACATGTAAGTTCTAATTTCCATCTTGCAAGGTTCAAATAGGTTAGGTAAATACTTCATAACCCTGTTTAAAACACAGACCTCTAAAAACCCTTTCAGATACCACTGGGCACCAAACAAAATCACTGGTAAAAATAGAAATAAAATATACCTCGACCCCTTGCTAAAATGTTGCACGAAAAATGGAAAACACAAGATGCACTCACATATCAGTGGCAATTTTGATCACTGCCTGTCATATTAGAAAGGCATGTAAAACACGATTTGCTAAGGGATATCCAAGGCTTGCCTAGGTAAGAACAGAGAGTGGAGAATATGGCCAGACCCTTCCTCAAAACAGTCCAGCAAGTCTGTCTTGATATCTGTTCTTCTGCCTTCACCTCTTTGCACAGGGCACTACGGAGTTTCATTCCATCTTTTCTGTTCAAGAAGCTTCATCAACTAGGCTGTGCTTTGAGAACAGGGGGACTGAACTTTCTCTGGGAATTGGCTTTACAGGTGGGACTTAAAACATGCTTACAAATGTATCAGTTTAATTCCTATGGTTTAATAGTTGGTGTTTTTTAGATGACCTTAAACACTGCTATAGGCATATAAACTGATGCACTGAAAACTTTGATAACATCAGAGAGGCTGCTTTCTATTTATAATTGAATATTATAGACATCCATATCTTACTAATCACGACCAGATTAAAATGCATTCTCTGCTGATATTTAGTTTTCCAAATTTGGACATTTTTAGATTACCAACATGAAATTACCTTGAAGCACATAAATATTTAAGAAGGGATAGTTTACCTTTTCTGGTGGGTGTATAATAAACAGTTTAACCATCATCTATACACAGGCTACTTTGTTCTCCATCTAAAGAGACAATCACCTTTTCTCCTTTTCCTTTTTTATTTCATTTCAGTGCTATTAGGAAACTATTCACAAGTGCAACCCTGAACAATACTATGCAGTAATTATGACTAAATGACGAAGAGACGCGAACAATTACTGAGCCCATTTTGAAACCCTACACTAATAAAGTCATTAGATGCTGCCCTTGCCATGAGCCTTCTAAAAGCTTCTGAAGTTACAAGAACACATGGCATTGTTGGTTAGGACAATTGCTGCTGGCAGAATGCAAACCTTGAGTTAAACCATGCTGCAAATTGATCTTGACATTCTGTTAAGACCGCCACTAAAATCAAAAGCAAAGGAGAAAAGGAGAAAATGAGCGGGTGAGGTGTAATCATGGAACAGAAGGGTTCCCTCCTCACCTTCTTTCCTCTTCCTCCTCAAAACAAACCATAGAGAAAGTGACAAACTCGCCTGGTGTTTGAGAACCTTTATTTTTAAAACATTAATTAGACTTTTGACCTGTTTTTATTGACTGGCACTGTATTGCTATTAAAGTAAATTAACTAAAATATTGCAGAATACAATAGTAAAGGTTTTCACACCGTTCTGTGAAACCTGTTAAGGATTTAGTGCCTAAAGAACATGTCCAACAGTTTTGCAAGCAACATATACAGAACAATCTGCGGTCACTCCCGAAGAGGCTGTGAGAAATTAACTCCCCACTTCCAGCTCTCACAGACCCCACACCTGCAATGTATTTGCTGAAGGATCAAATGGGATTGGGAAGCTGGAGTAATATGGTCAACTGGTCTTCATCCAGGCATGCAGCATTCAGTAGGCTAGTATTAAGGGTCAGCAACTGTGAATATGGCTAATTACTTGATGACCGAAATTGCAGGTGAAGACAACCTGCTGCTGAGAAGAGCTTTAGTGAATTAACTCTTTCCTAAGCTTAAGCAAAGTGAAAAACTATCATTTGAACATTAAAACTAACAAGTACCTGTCATCAGAGCTGAGAAAAGTTGGCAACACCTTGAAATCCAGAGCCCAAGGGCAATGATATCAAAAGCTAAAAAGCTGCTGCAGACATTCAAGTCACTATGTTACAGTTTTGGCTTTGCTTTGCTTGGCAAACACTGTGTATGCTGGAAATCTCTTAATATTATGCATTGCCTGTGTTTGTAAATGTTGTGTGTACAAATGTAAGGTATGTGTGCATGTATAGGTATATATGCATATATATTACTACATATCTTTTCTGGATACAAATATCCAGAGGAATACAACAAGATCTAAGGTAGAAGATATGCAACATAGCTTTTGTCACTTTTTCCTCCTTTGATCATGAACAACAAATTACAAGTATATTACAAACATGAAGTCTAAACTAAAGTCTAAGCTATAGGAGATAAAGCCTCCATGTAGGTTCCTTGACAGTATTATAAAAACCCACCACGTTAGTTTCCTAAATGAAGGCTAATTATTTTATTATATTAATTTGTCTCCTTTATTATGATTAATGAAAATATTCATAATCACAGGAGTTACTCAAAGTAACTGACCCCTTTCCTGCAAACCTTATGCCAGAGGCAATTAAAACTTCTGGAAGCCAAAACAAAAACTCCTCTCAACTGTATTAACTACAGTTCTCCTTCACTTTGACAAAGCAACAGTCCTGGGTGGCTGCAGTCTGAAATTTCTCAAAATCTGACTCCCAAAGTCATAATGCCTATGCTCTTGCACTGCTGCTAACAGGTACCTGGTGCTTGCACGCAGAGTTTGACTCCTAGTCCTACCTACAGAACTCTCTTCACTCTGTTGGAATGGGGGCTGAAGATTGAGAGATTCCAGATGACAAGTGTTAGTGTACAATAAGGCAGGATTCAAAGCACATTCCTGTATCAGTATCAGCTGAGAAACACATTAAAATGAGTAAATTACAAGCTTTTGAAGCTGGTTTTGTTCTACAGTGTTCAGGATGGACACCCATTTCTATAATGAGAAAAATGCAAACAACTATTAGGACTGGTTTGGGAAGAGAATGACATCTATAGATCAGAATATGCAGAAGATTTTTTTTTCTCCTTATATGAGGAAAGTCTTTATATGTGTTTGAACTTATCCGTGCCATGCTGCAGTACTGAAAACATGCCTTTTACTGCTGACATTGAGGCATCCCTATTGGCTGCTGTAAATCAAAGGGGCCTGATTCCTCTGCTGTCCCACCGTGGCTTTTCCAGCATTTTAACAATGCAATTTTAACAGCACGAATGAGCTGCTCTTGGTCTACACCAGCACCCAAAATGCAGTTCCTTCTGTTGTTGCTGTTGTCTTCTCACCACTCAAATAAAAAGCTACATTTAACTGTATTCATAGGGATACAGAACAGGAAGGGCTCCAAGGCCACTGTCACTGTGTCACATGATGAGGGGCAGTAATTAAACAGAGGGACTCAGTATTTACATATGGGATTGCCCACAGTGCATTGGCACTTTCCAAAGGGAGAGGGAAGCATCATGCCCCCTCTGAAGAAATCACAATCTAAGGAGCAGAATGTGACACTAAGAAATTATTCTAATTTGAGCCAGCATGCCTTGTTTATCCCTCACTATTTTTTGACCTCACTGTTAATATGATAGTTTCTTTGTTGTTGTTAATAGAAAGCAAAAAAATGAAGGCTTAAAAACCCTATGGTCCAGCACAATCAGCGACCAGGTTCACTGAGAATAGCTATAAAGCCTTAAACAAGCCCTTTATTTTGTGTTTTAAGAAGTGTCATAAGGAGTTAATAGGACACAGCTGTACAGGCTCTTTCTAACAAGCAGCTTCTGTCGCTTTGGTCACCACAGGTGTCTGTGTAACCTGCAAACTCTTATTACTAGTGTATCAAAGTTGTGCTACTTAATAGATTTCTTTAGTAAAACACAACAAAGCAATTACATGGCTGTTGATCGTCAGTCATAAAAAAGCCCTCAAACACAGTTTTTCAAAAGAAACTACACTGCAATTTTTTGTCATTGTAAAATAAAAGAAACTAGAGAATTAAATAGAAAAGCAGACAATAGAACAGCAGGTAGTCAACTGAACTTAGCCACTACAGATGGTTTAGAAATAGTGTTTCCTTCTACACCAACTTGTGGGATAAAAGAAAAGGAGGAGGCTCCTTACTGCCCATGAATGCCAATACCAAAAGACTTAAGCAACTTCCCAGTCTATGTATTTGGTCCCATGAAAGAACCTAGATGTTTCTTTTTCCTCTCTCTTCTTTTTCAGAAAGTTTTCATCTGTTTTTGCAACTGCTTTTTTCCATAATCTTTTACTCTTCTCTAGGACAACTTAAAATAGAAACATTGCTGCCGATCCCTCCAATGACAAAATGCAGAACGTCAAGTGAGGAATTCCTGAGAAACACAAGTGTCATTTAAAAAGCACATTAGAAAAAGAGACTGTTCCATTCTCCAAGCTCATTTTCAGCAGAGAAATATTAACAATACTTCAGATAGTTAAGAACAGGAATGCATAAATGCTCTACTCTAGTAATCCACATGAGAAAGAAACATAAATCTGTAATTTTAATTGTTATTTAATCATTGGAATTGTGTAAGGAAGTGGTAACCTTATTCCAAATGATTGTTGCATCTTTTGGTCAAAAGTTAGAATAACTCTAATTATGATAATATACACAAGATATTGTCCTGGCAAGACATTATCCAGTCATCTTCTGGGTAAATAAAAGTGATGAAATAAGGTCCAATTTGAAAAACCAAACAAGTCTGATTTCTAAACATAATAAGAATAATAATAAAATCATTATTTTCAGATTGTGATCAACTGGTAAACAACTAAAGAAGAGAGAGATCTTAGTATAACAGTAAGAAAATTTGTTGGTAACACACAGAAGATGTAGAAAGAGGTGGAATCTCCAGATTCATTTCTTCAGTCCTCAGTAAATGATGGCCTCTCTAAGACACAGGACAGCTTTTATTATATTAAAAAAGAAAAATCTGAGCATAACCAAAGGAATGTTCTGTAAGAAAACTGTAGCTCAAAAACGTTTATATGAATTGCAAGCTTTTAATTCTTTGCATAATCTGTTTTTAATACTAATTTATCACATTGAATGTTATTTTTAAAATAGGATACTCATTAGCAACAATAGTTATTAGCCCAGACAGCTCTCATGCAGTTACACCAACATACACACAATTAGTGTCATACAATATTATGGCACTGCAATGCAAAACTGTGAAGACACACTCCTAGAACTATGTTTGAAAATAAACCCAAAACCAAAAGGACATAATTTCTTCTATTATTTTTTCCTGTACAGGAATAAATTGTCACTCTGTAACGCAAACAAGGCCAGTCCAATTCTCAGTAACCATCACTCACCGTAGCTTCACTGATCAGCTGAGAATGAGAATGAAGTTTTTAGTTCAAACAGCTATCAAGCAACAAAAGATTTGATAGCTGGAGATCAGGATCTTCCTTGAGAGAAAAGCTGCTCCACTCTCAGGCCAAAGAACCTTACCTTGCTCTGTTTGCTTCTTTTGTCATGTCCCATGCCCAGGTTATGAAGTTCTGACTCAGGTAGGAGACAATGGATTCAGCACAGAGCATTTGTGAGCAGAAGACGTTGGTCAGTACACTTTCATCGTGGTGGAGGTAGATAGCAAGAAGCTTTCTCTGTGAAAGACATGAGCAGAGATGAGTGACAACATCCTCAGGCTATTTAGCAATTTAAAATTGCTGCTGCAGAGTCCTGTGTTAGTACACCCAGGGGGGTTTATGGAGGGTGACAAGTACCTCAACATGCACACACAGGGGAAAATCCCCAGCAGACTTCCAGACAAATGGTCCATCTCTCCAAATCTTTAAACATTCTCAATGCTTCCTAGTATTTTAGTTCAGGTACCAAAACACAATATATTACATGCTTAGAACATGAAAATTACCATGTTTGACGAAAAATAAAAACCTTATAAATAGTCTAAGAAATGAGTTAAATTCTTTGGCTTGTTGCTCAATATTCCCCGAGCAAGGAACATGCCTCTTGACAGAACAGCATCTATGACACAAAACAAGTATAAACAACCTGAAAAAAATTACAGGGTATTACTACCATCACCTCTGCAGCCAAATAAAGAGGGCAATGAGTAACAGCACAGCTGCCTACAGACCCCAGACTTGCACAGTGATACACTGGATCTACTGGCAGCTCTCCATCCAGCCATGATTGGGGGAGGCCCACAGCACATCAGCCTCTCCCCTGCTGCACCGGAAGGGCACTGGAACAGGCTGCCCAGGGGAGCAGTGGAATAACCATCCCTGGAAGTGTTCCAAAGGCTGTGATGTGGCACCTGGGGATATGATTTAAAAGTGTGGTGAACACGGTGGCATTGAGGTAATGTTGGGATTCAGTGATCTTAGAGGTCTTTTCCAACCTAAACCATTCTATGATTAGATGTTGAGATGGTCTCTTGAAACAGAATATTCTGTTCTGTGTTCTTCTCGAACGCTATCAAGTAATATTTGAGCTTCACTACCAGCAACTTAAGGCTGTGCTGTGTCCCCATGATAATCTCAGACCACCTTTTAGAAAACAAGTCTGTGTGTATGCAAATATAGAAAGCAGGTGCAAAAATACAGGGAAACTATGATCTGGTTAAGGGTCATGATCCTGTATCTGTTATTCAACGAATTATAAATATAATTCAGAAAACTACAGCTTTCCATTCCCCCATACCCATGTACATTACTTGCTTTATTTTAAAATACTATTTGAACATATTTGCTGAGATGATATGGTAAATGCTATTTTCAGACTTTTATTTAAAGTGATTTCAAATCTCTTCATCAGAAGTAATACTGAACCGTAGATATTGATGTGTATTGATACAGCAAGACACGCAATGCAATTTTGAGACAAGCTGTCTTTGTAATAAAACCTGTACGACTTTTTCCTCACATACTGGCTCTGGATAAAATTTGATGACTGCTTATAAAAGGAAGAATACATTTGAACATTAGACTTTGGGAAAAGGATTAGTAATTTGCATTAATGTTTGCCTGATTTAATTTAAATGTTCTTCAGAAGCACGTACACATGTGCCAGGAAGGGCCATTAATAAGCCCAACATGCAGAGATCCATATAAGTGCAGCCAACAATGTTGACTGAAACTAAACTTGAAAATCCAGGGCACTGATGCACAATATCATGCAATAAAACAGCATTTCTGTGCTGATATTTAATTTAAAAAGAAGAAAGAGGCAGGGGAAGATCAGGCACTGTCTGTTTTTGAGGATCAGCCGTTCTGCATTTCAAAGCGTCGATCCCTGCAATATCCAGGTTACTGTGCTAGAATCTCGACTATTATATAGCAGTTGTAAGAGAGGGAGGGCAAAGATGTGTTTACTCAGTGATTAGGGCCTTAGAATAAGCCTCTAGCTCCTAGAGAGACAGCTCACCACTTATTCATTTGGACCAATTCACAAAGCCTAGAAAGATTAAACATCCATGCTGAGAAGACAAGCGAATGCAGACGGTGAAAAAGAAATAAAAATTCTTTAAAAACTCTGAGATGACTTCATTATTTTTTCCACAAGGAAACTTTAGGAAAGTGTTTAGTTAGAGAAAAACCCACATTGACCTCTCTCTAAACCCTTAATCTTTCCTTTGTGGTGGCACTGCTTTGTGGTAAGCGGATGGCTTTGCTCTCCTCTTTTCACTAGGAGCAGACAGAAAAAAAGGCTCTTGAGAAACACTTTTACTTCCAAAGAAACAACCCCATGAAACTGTTAAATATGAGATTCCCTACAACAGAATGTTTCAAAATATGTACAGTTTTAGGCTTAAAGATTTAGGGACAAATTTTAGTAAACAGAACAGGCACAAACACAATGGAGGTTCACACTGAGCTTCTTCCCAAGGGAATGTAATTTGTGTTGCATCAACAAATCTCACTGTGTAAAGACTAAACTCCATCACGTATAAAAGACTGTACTTGTGTCTGATAATTCTTCCAAAATGTTAAGGGCAGGCAGAAGCACACTAATGCAAAGAAGTAGCAGAAGGAACTGAAGTGATGAAACTTGACTTTGAAAAATCTTAGTGGAAGCCAGAGGTATTTCTTCCTTGGAAAAATGATTTATTACAAAAGGCTCACAGCTTGGAGTTTGTTGTTGCTTTTGATGCTGTTGTGTGTGGGTTTGGTTTTGTGTTTGTTTATTTTACTAAACCATGGTAGCATATATTTATAAGTAAGTTTTGCTTGTGTTTATTTCAAGCTTTTGAAAATTCAGAGTAAATTCTAGGGTTCTATGATGAATAATACTGGATATTTTTCAGTCAATACTATTAAAATAGGTTTACAAAACTGTTGAACAGTCTTGAACCCCATAGAAAACCCCTACTAATGGAGCATTAGACTGTTCCGTGTTGGATTTCTCAAAAATAGGACTCACAGGTTTTATCCTTAGCATGAAAGTTTAACCAAGGAAAAAAAATCTGAGGGGGAAGAACTTTTCACAGTCCCTACGAAGGTATGGGATACCAAAAAGGTGATAACTATTTAACACTTGATGGACTTCCAAAGGCCTTAGGACTCCAGGAACTTAAGCCACAAAGGGACATGTTTTTCAGAGCATGTGCATGCTGGAGACCAGGCAGTCCCACACTGGAATTTTCAGAAGGGGCCTGGATTTACAAACATGCTCAGGAGTGTCAGACTCATCAATGTCAGTAAGACTTCAGGTCCTAAAAGCTTGAACTCCAAGCTCCAGGTTTCATTTTTGTTCAAAGGAAAAGGCCACATAAAAGAGGTGCTTACTCTTTTCAGCATCTTGGTTATCTAAATACCTCAAAAAATCCAGACCTCTAGCAGTTCTTCTGCAACCTCTGTTGCCTTCAGACTGAATGAGACAGTCAGCTGTGCTGCTGCTCTTTGCTCCCACCACCACTGTGTTTGCATTGCAGAGTTCTCCTGCTGATTTGGATCTGTCTATGGAATATTCCTGGTACCTTGGAAGGAAGTGTGGGCTGTAGATGGATGCTGTACAGCAGCAGGGCAGCGCCCTGAGAGGCACAGTGTTGCCAGCTGTAGCCTGGCACCATGGAACCTCCCCATGTCACCCACAGCACAGCAGACTCTGCCACAGAAACCGGTGCACCTGACTGAGAGATCAGGCACAATGTGCACTCCCACACAGGAGACAGACACACCAAAGATCCACTCTGTGCACCAAAATGGTTCAGGCATCCACTTGGCCATTTTTGCCTTTTGGAACTTCAGAAAAGTGAATGCACTTTGTACAGACTTAAAAGAAAGGAAAGAAAAATTGTCACTGAGGCATAAAAGAAACACAGATTTTCATGAGGTCAATAAATTGGTATCACTGGGTGATGGGATTTCCAAGCTTCTCAGCCAGCTCCTAATACTGTGAGTAATTTAGACACCTCAGAAGAACATGAACTTGGATGAAAATAGCAATATAGTCACAAGGGTCAGCAAAACCAGACCCAAATGGTTATTTTTGAATCTCAGGTTTATAAGTTCAAGTAATGACTAAGACAAAAATGTTCATGATGTAACAACTGCCAGTGGCATGAATGTTCTTTCAAGCTGGTGGGCTAACAAATCAAGACCTTAATGTTTTCCTCTAGGTTTTATGCAGTGAGAGCTAATTCAAATGAACAAAGGGACACATTTGCACATCTTTAAGCCTTTGAAGTGCACAGTCTGCTCCACCTGTTTAAGGGGATCTTGGAGATCACAGGATCAGCCTTCTTGGACACAGCTACTCTATCACACACAATCCTTTCTTCCCTAGGCAGAATGCAAACCTTCTCTAACACTGAAGTGATACACCCCTGAATTTGCCCCACTTTGAAAAAGGATCAAAGTAGGAACAGGGCCTATGGAGAGTCATAGGAAGCCTTGTCTGTATTACACAGAACAGAACAAAACCTGCCGAAGAGAAGCATTATTAAATTCCCCTGCACTCGTCAAAGGAAAGGAGACAGACATCAGAGAGAAAAGGGGCACTAACCAGCCTCTAGCCTTATAGATCTGAAACAAACTGTACCCCACAGGTTCCTAAGGTGGGAGTGAGATGACCTCTGTAACCTTCCAATCCCATATTTTCTATTATACATGGCATAAAACATCCCTAAAGTATTTCCTAATTTAATCTTTCTGTGATTTTACCTTTCAGTAAAACATCTAATCTCAAAAATCCATCAGTGATGGACAATCCATATAAACCATGGTAAGGTGATCAAACAGCAAACCACTCTCCCAGGTAAAGGTGTGTTTTAAAGCTTGATTTAGTCTACTTTCATCTTCCAGCTATTTGATCCTATCATACTGTTGTATCTCTATTTCAATCAATTGCACTTGCAGTGATACTTACATAATGCAAACAGAATCCAGTAATTAAACCAAACTCAGATAAGATCTATAAACCACAAGGATTGAAAGAAGAGGAAATACAGAGTGTGGCAGACAATTTTAAAAAACTTCCATTATTTAATATCAAATACTGAGGATGCTGAAGAAAGACCTATACCCAGGAGAAACCCTTCAGATATGGAAGATGAAGGTATTTTTCAGATATGAAGAATAAAGGGCATGTAGGCAAACAGTGAGACTACTAGGCTGCTATGTTGTAGCAAAGATTTCTGAGCAATAATTATCCACAAGTTCAGAAATAAACTGTGAATTGAAAGGACAGAGCTGCTAACACACATCAGGCA
Organism: Sakesphorus luctuosus; assembly: GCA_013396695.1. Taxonomy (NCBI): domain Eukaryota; kingdom Metazoa; phylum Chordata; class Aves; order Passeriformes; family Thamnophilidae; genus Sakesphorus; species Sakesphorus luctuosus. The sequence goes on along the minus strand of VWZD01000580.1, from coordinate 218,991 downwards.
AGACTGAAAGAAAATGCAGGTGACTAACATGGGACTTAATTGGAGCATATGCAGTGACATCTACCAGGTAGCTGCTTCACTCCTGAAAACCTGGAGTTATACTTCTGTATCTGTCCTCCAGTTTCAAACCAGACCATGCAGATTAGTGTTCAGGTTATTTATGTTTAATCAGAATTGGTAAAATGGCATTATCTCCATCTGTAATAAGTTCAGTATAATCTTAATTAGCTGAAATAATGAGGGACACTTTTCTGTGTTACACAGATAAATATGATACTACAGAAAGCCCTGTATGCAGGAAAACTCTGCTATGACCAAGGGAGAAAAAAGGCAAAAAAAAGTGGTTTTATTTGAACATGCCAAATCATGGAAGGAGCATACATTCTTATAGGTATTCAGGAAATAAAGAACCCATATGTGAGAGGGATGGTGCTGCCACTAAATTGAACCGAAAAGACAGAATTCAAGGAGAAATAAAACACGGTTCATTTTCAGCCATGCAGGAATATATATTGAGGTGACAATACCAATCTGTGCTAAGAGAGATGTTTCACATATTTATTAAAAGTCAGTGGACAGAAAGGTTGAGAGAGCAGCAAGAGGTGAGCTGACAGGGGTATATAAAGATAAGAGCTCCTGAAAAGGCAAAGGCAATGTCTTTATTCTTTCTCATAATAAAAGAGTAGCAACCACCTATAAAAATGAAAAGGCAAACAAGCTCCAATAGAAGAAAATACTGCAGTATTATTCATATATATAGCTCAGTGAATTCAATACAGCCATTAAGATCCAGTATTAATAACAAGACCCTAAGTTAGGATAAACCCCCTGATGTCTCAGAACACAAGACACCCACAAACTGCTTTCAGGCACAAGGAAATCTCCCCCAATCACCTTTTTAAAAATCTCCATTATAATTTTTTTTCCATGGCATCAGTATAGGAATACCTATGGCATTGTAGCTACATGAGCAAGAGTAAGCTCATTCTTCAGAAACTGATGTAACAGGGAAATGCTTGTTTCCAATTGGCACAATAGGTAGAGGAGACTTCCACAAAAAACCAGCTTGTTTGTTAATTTAATAAGCCTCTGCCTCTTTCTCTTCCTGACCCAACTAAAAAAAATAATGAAAATATTTTCTTGTCTTACAAGTACAGTAAGCCTTGGAAATGAACACACAACATCCTCACCTATCAGGCTGCAGGAGGTACCTGGGATTTCATTGCTAAGGACACTGGTTTTTAAAGGCAAAGCTCTATATCTTGGGTATTGTATTTTTTTGCTTAAGAGATATACAAGTTTTAAAGTACAGCTACATTTGACCTCATTCCATTTCTCCTACCAAAAACTGGCACTGATGTGGCAGCAGTTGTTCTAAAGGTAAAAATATAGCCTTGATACATGTTAATTTTCACTGTCTGGTGACTCAAACACACAGGTAACAGACAAACACCTAAACTTATTTTGCAAAGTATTTTTTTCAAATAACATTTTCTTAAAGAACTATTAATTATCATCCTTTCCCACACACAAAAAGACATTGAGATTTAACAGATCATCAGTTTTCTTAAGAAAAATTTTAACTCACATTCTGCATTCAGAACACATGTTCTGACATCAGTTAATTTTCTTAAAATAACCCAAACTAAAATATTTCTGAAAAAAAAAATCTTCAAGTTTATACACAATGAGATTTGGGTTTGAGGGGGAAATATCCACAATCCAGATTTAAAACAGAGCTGTCTCCCTAGACCTGCACTGCAGAGAGCACCTTCTGCTCTGGCCAGCGTTGAGAATTCTTGAAGGAAAGGCTGAGATCTCAGAGCACTCAAGCTGCCAAGTGCTCTCAAATTAAATCAGTTTGAAGCAGTTTTCATTAAGATGGATTGAGTGTGGCATCGTGAGAAACACTCTATCAAATGTAGTGTTTTACTTAGTGATTAAGTATATACCAGTTGATGAAGCTGCCCAAATCCTTCGTAATCCCACCACTCCAATAAACATTTAATGAGTATATAAGTTCAAAAAGCCTAGTAGAGGATTTAAACCTTCAATCTTGTTTTTATTTACTCTTGGAACTCAATTTCTCACTTCAAGTGAAGAATGCTGGTGCCTGAAGCTCATCTGTTGCCCTGGTAAAATTAAGTGCCCTCCATAGTATAAATTAGAAGACAAGACATACACGTTGCAATTTCTCCTAAGCTTTTTTTAATACTGATATACATATTTAATTATTTTATGAAGTGCAATTATAAAAATATAAAATAATGTATCCCTTTCCTGAATTGTGCATTCCAGGAGGCAGTACTGAAAAAAGGACTTTGTAAAAAGAAAAAGCAGTGAAAATAAATGGTATTTACACATTCTCATATCTTTGTTTCAAGTCAGAATGTTACAATAATGCCTTTCCACAGGGTAGGTAGGAGAGAGAGAGCTTTTGAAAATAAGGCAATATTCAGAAAAGAAAAGCTCAATCCAAACAGCACACACACACACAAAAATACTTTCCTAAATAGACAAGTATTCACCTTTATTGTGATGAGGATCTGGTCTGAATACATTGCAAAATACCAGAAATGTGAGGTGACATGAACTTCAGATGTGCTATGTAAGAGTAGTACAAGAAGTACTTTGAGTACTAAAAAACTGCACTGCATTAATATCAGATTTACAGGAATAAAACTACTTATGGAAGTTCTTGATGTGCTTTTGTCCATGATTGCACTGATACACTGTCAACCACTGCTGACAAAATGACACGAAGGGAACTTCCCAACTCAAACTCTTTTCATGTTGAATTCCTATGATTTTTTTAAAAATATGCATTAAGGTCCTCTTTAACAAGTTATTATAAATTAATACTTTGCCACTGAATTACTAGGTATACATTTATGCTCTTAAATCTGTCCAAAGACATAAAAATATTAACTTATAGTGTTAAGTATGTGTTAACTTCAGCTATATGGTGTGGACCCCTAACACTGCACGCTTATCAGAACAGCCTCTAACAATATAGATGCTCCTTCCAATCTGAGTAACTACAGGAAGACAAAATATTCTTCATTTTAAAATTAAACATCTATCTAGAAAACAAAAGTAAATTTAAACAGCATGATCTTCTTGTTTGTGTTTCAACTTTATCTCTGCTTAATTATGCTGGGTTTTGGGTTTCTCTCCTAGTAAAGTCACCAAAACTTAAATAAACTATCCCTGTTCTAATTTTATTAAAATACTGATTTTAAAACTGTGCATGGAATAACAGAAACTTGAGATGCCTGGTTGGATGTACAGAAAAACTAAATAACCAAACCTTAGGTACTGGAACTTACTTGGCAGATAAAGGCTGTACAAACAAAAAAAAGCACACTGAATTTCAGAGAGCTTTCCATTTCAGTTTACAATTCCATTAGCCATTCTTCAAAGGAGTTACCAACATGCAACACTGAACTTGTCAACCACAAGACTCACAGGCAGTGTTATCTGGTGCTAGGACACCATTATTTCAGGAAGAAAAGGGAGGGGGGAAAGAAAAAGAGGAGCTTTGACAACTACAGGACTCCAATAAAAATACAGCCTGAATGATTAAGAAGAATGAGTTATTCGCTGTAGTTAAAACAACCACCAAGGTAAGTGTTTTAGTCAGTACAACTCT
>VWZD01000580.1:199433-215318 GCA_013396695.1 Sakesphorus luctuosus | reverse complement strand
CCTGAACAATAAAACCAAGATAACTCCAAAATGTAGCTTAGCTTTTTTAATCTAAAGATGAAACACTGAAGGTGATTTGCACTTCTCCACTAGATTAAATAAAGTAGTTTCAATACACACTTACATCTCTAGCTTTCCCATAGAAGGCTTCTTGAAAAGCAGCCTCTAATGATCCAATAAAATAAACAGGATGGCAGTCACCATATCTGTGAAAAAATTATGAAAATAAGTAATTTCAATATTCTACCTCGTCATGTACTCTGTAAATATAACGCATTGGCTAAACCTTTAGAAAGATGAAATACTATTCTACAGGACAGAAGGGAAATATTTAGAAGCCAACATTTAAAAGCTCAAAGTAACAAACGACCACCTTACAAATTTTCCCATAAAAGGCTTCAGTTTAAGCACACAGACATCTTAAGTTTTATACAATTTTCCAATCATAGCTTNTATTGTGATGAGGATCTGGTCTGAATACATTGCAAAATACCAGAAATGTGAGGTGACATGAACTTCAGATGTGCTATGTAAGAGTAGTACAAGAAGTACTTTGAGTACTAAAAACTGCACTGCATTAGTATCAGATTTACAGGAATAAAACTACTTATGGAAGTTCTTGATGTGCTTTTGTCCATGATTGCACTGATACACTGTCAACCATTGCTGACAAAATGACACGAAGGGAACTTCCCAACTCAAACTCTTTTCATGTTGAATTCCTATGATTTTTTTAAAAATATGCATTAAGGTCCTCTTTAACAAGTTATTATAAATTAATACTTTGCCACTGAATTACTAGGTATACATTTATGCTCTTAAATCTGTCCAAAGACATAAAAATATTAACTTATAGTGTTAAGTATGTGTTAACTTCAGCTATATGGTGTGGACCCATAACACTGCACGCTTATCAGAACAGCCTCTAACAATATAGATGCTCCTTCCAATCTGAGTAACTACAGGAAGACAAAATATTCTTCATTTTAAAATTAAACATCTATCTAGAAAACAAAAGTAAATTTAAACAGCATGATCTTCTTGTTTGTGTTTCAACTTTATCTCTGCTTAATTATGCTGGGTTTTGGGTTTCTCTCCTAGTAAAGTCACCAAAACTTAAATAAACTATCCCTGTTCTAATTTTATTAAAATACTGATTTTAAAACTGTGCATGGAATAACAGAAACTTGAGATGCCTGGTTGGATGTACAGAAAAACTAAATAACCAAACCTTAGGTACTGGAACTTACTTGGCAGATAAAGGCTGTACAAACAAAAAAAAGCACACTGAATTTCAGAGAGCTTTCCATTTCAGTTTACAATTCCATTAGCCATTCTTCAAAGGAGTTACCAACATGCAACACTGAACTTGTCAACCACAAGACTCACAGGCAGTGTTATCTGGTGCTAGGACACCATTATTTCAGGAAGAAAAGGGAGGGGGGAAAGAAAAAGAGGAGCTTTGACAACTACAGGACTCCAATAAAAATACAGCCTGAATGATTAAGAAGAATGAGTTATTTGCCGTAGTTAAAACAACCACCAAGGTANGCACACAGACATCTTAAGTTTTATACAATTTTCCAATCATAGCTTATTTCCTCTTTTTATTATATTCTTAAAGGTTAATTGATGGCTGTTCTTGAATTTCCCATTAATGCATCTCATACACATAAAGGAACATTTCATTAAGGGGAGTGGAAACAGAAGGCACATAAACTTTGCATTACTTTGCAGCTTGTTCCATGAAACATGGCAACTGTTTAACCATGTATGAGTTGGTACTAAAAATTTGTAAAGAAACAGCATTTATATTACTTTAAAAAATAGATATCTACATAACCACTTCATTACTGTGAAAACTCTTATTGCAACTTTGTATATACCATTCAATAATAATTCTCAGCTTTTCTGTTCCAGTATATCATAATAAAATTATTACACCTAATCAGAGTTCTCATCATCCTTCTGGACCTTTATGTAATTAAGTAATGATACTAATTAGTGGCAAAAGAAATGAGACAAAAATATGCCACTCTAACTTGGAGTGAGAAATTATTTTATTTCAGAAGCAGCTCTAACAAAGTTAAAACTAAAATAAATTAGATTAGGATATCTAAATATGTTATAATCCCACAAGAAATAGGTACCTTCTGTTTACTTATATTTTAATTACTTACTAAATTTAACTTAGTTTGTAACAAGAATCACACAGTTAATAGGCTAAGCTTACCTTGAAGAAAACTCTGCTGTAAATTGTAATAAGGCATCTCCTTCATTTTCAGCATTTTCTGGCACTTTAAAAAAATGAAAAATACAAATTAACTGCATCCTTATGGAAGCAGGTGGTAATTTGGAAACTCATTTGCTTCACAGATATTTCATGTTGCCACCCTACTGAAGTGGTTACCAAGAGACCATATAAATTTCATGAAAGACTATCAACTATGAACCTTTGGAAAGACATGAAATTTCCAGAGGGTGTCATGAAAATACTCAGGTTTTCCAAACAGTAAAATCCTCAGGTCCAGTGTCATGTGATGTATCACTTGTTCAGAACTAACACTCTGGTCTTTAATACATTAAAATGAAAGGATTAGCTTGAAAGGCTTCACCCACTATATTGTGAGTTATTCTGGCTTTTTCTTTTGGTTTTTTTAAACTTCCTATATATAATGCTAAGAAGTTTTCCATATTATTACATATATTTGCTGTCAAAAAACTTCTAAGGTAATAACACATAAGGCAAAGCAAATAAAGAGGACACAAGAATTGCCTGTAGGAGGTAACTGCCTGTTCCTGCTCAATCCTTTTCATAATTCAAGGGCAAATAATCACTGAGAAACTTGTTTAATGTAAATTACTAAAATGCTAATCACCACAATCTGTAGGAGAGAAGTGGAAATCCAGTTACCTATAGGCACATTTGGATAGAGGTCATAATTTCTGAGTTTACTTATTATTCTTCAACTGTAAGCCAAAAACATAAGGTTAAAAAACTTATGCTTTCATAGTTGCCAATTATGTCATTTGATACATCCATCACACATGACATTCAAACAATTTAACATTCCTATCAAAAGATACCTTCCTGTTTCTTACTCTGCAGACTCATCACACCTCTCTGCCTTCACAGCTCTTGTACAATCACCAGTTAATTATAAATTAACTATCAACTCTTACTCATTGGCGATTTCCTCAAGGCAGATGATGCTACTCCAAACATTTCACCATCATCAACTCCAAACTCTGTGGCATCTTCAAAGTCATCTCCATCACTATCACTAACCATGTGAACATCAGTGCATTGCTATATAAAAACAAAAAATAAAATCCACTTAAGCTTCTATTGCAGACATCATCTTCAGTGAAATACACAGCACATGCACAGTGAAAAATACTTACACATTTCTACAAAAGCACAATCTACTGTATTTTATTTTACTGTATTATACAGCATTACCAAACTTTTTTATAAACAAGACTTAATTTTTAACAGAAGTCTGGGTGACAGCAATATTTTGTGACAAAATTCATTATTAAAGGATGATGGAACTTTCTCTGCATGCACACAGTTAAGAGAAATTTATCCTATGTTAATGGTTTTCCACCTAATGGTACTAACAGCTGGTGAAAGAGCCAAAGAAAGAGTGAGAAAAGCCACACAATGGTGGCTTTTATATTGGTATTTGGCATACCAATGTAAAGGAGAAAAATCAACATTTTTGTGCAAGGAGTTAAGGTTTCATCTCATCTCCCACCATCAGATCTTTTGGATCTCATGCCCTCTAAAACATGGAACAGCTCAGAAGAATCTTGGTTTCAACTATTCAACATTAACTTGTCTCTGACTTCTTTCCATGAACAACTACCCTAACTCTGCTGTTACAGTGGTAACACACCACAGAAAACCTGCATGAACCCCCGAAGGTGCAGCAAAGGGTGTTATGGAACATGAGATTTCAGCTCTAGCATGCAAGTGATCACAAGAGGAGCAAAGAGCTCCAAACATGCAGGATCTCTCTCTGCAACAGCTACACAAAGAAGACTTCAAATAAAAAACATTTACTGAATGAACTAGTCAACAACAACAAAAAATGTACAAGGTGAACAAACTCAGTCAGAACATTTTGAAAGAGTAAAGCAGCAATGATACACAGTTATGCTGGTAGGTCTTGGGAATAAAAAAATAACCATTTTTTTAACCTGCTAAGTGGTTCAGGTATAGCTACTACAGCGTTGTCAGACCACCCTCTAACTTCTAACAACTATCCAACAGCATATATCCAGCCTTGCATCCTGACCATCCCTCACAGCTCTCTCTTGCAAACTCCACAGAGCTGAATAGATCAAAATAAACCCTTTTTGCACAGCAAGATAAACTGTATGTGCTACAGTTTTCTCAAAAAAATGGTAAGAAAAGTATGTAGAAATGGAAAACTGCTAATATTAAATTCATTTTGAGGAAGGACAAAGGAATTGGAAATTTTAACACAAATGATTAATAGTTAGAAACAATGAAATGGGAGTTTACATAGTCAGAAAACATCTCTTTCTGCTAACACCAAAAATAGATGTTTCAACCTTCTATTAAATTTGGAGCATTTTCACTCTTGCTATCATTTGCTTACTTTGTTTTCCCTCATTTTCTTCAACAAGCCATTTACCCAGTTCCTTACTCTGCCACAATTATTTGTTACAGGAACCATAAATTGACTGCTTAAAGATGCAATTTTATTGCCATGCTTGACAACAGAAAGGATGGTGGCCACTGCCAAATGAGGTTTCCCTGCTTCTTCCTGGAGCATACAGGTAAAATAAGGATGATGTTCTTACCTCCTCTGACTGTTCCCTTGTTTGTACAGGAGAAGATCTTCTTCCAACTGTCAGTCGATGGCAAGGGAAAGTCAGTCCTGACACAGCAAGAGTCATCTACAAGGAAAGCAGTGAGCCTTTGTTACAGCCATGGTGTCAGCTGAAGGTTTGGGGGGGTTTCAAAAGGTTTTTGTGAGATTCAAACTAAAGATTGCACTGCAGAAGACTTAACTACTTAAACAAACATAAAGAAGGAAGTCTGGAAAATGAAAAGGATTCCAAGTGTAAAAATATTCAAGGAAACATCAAGTGAGTTTTATTGGTGTGTACACACAGAGTATCAAAGCTACCTGGAACTGCAAAGTCAAAACTGTCTTGAATTGTTATTTTCTCCTAAATCAGTACTGAAGTTTGAAATATTACTTGTATGTGGCAGCTTTTACAGTGCTATGCTCTCATCATGTGAATGTAATTTTTTTCTTGCTAATCAATAAGTAAATGTTAAAGTGAAGATGATACAACTAATTAAAAACAGTGAAGTCACCTTGAAAAAAAAATTATTTCAAAGAACAGTTTAGCAGCAGACACTGCAATAGACACAACCACATTGGCAACTTCAAAAATACATTTCATCTCCTTTCTGGTCATTTCAAATGTCAGGGCTCATGCCATGTCTCTCACATGAACGTGGACACACACAAACCAAACAGTGCAGCCAGCACAGACAGGAGAGATGCTGAGTAACCAGTGCCAGCAGAAACAGCACTGGCTCAGAAGCCCCTAAAAGCCCTCCCTTGACCACACTTTTACAACATGAATAGCTTTTAAATAAAAGTAGTTAATTCATTTTTGGCAATACAACATATTTGATGCTGTACAACTCTTAGAAAAGTGGAGAAAGAGAGTTCTGGCTGTACGTTTAAAACATTGTTTCTATTGGTTCCTTCAGAAGAAACACAGAGAAGACAGAAAAAGATTTTCTACATCCCATAAAGCTTATTGGTATTTTTGCAGGACACAGAATGAAAGACTTACATTATGTATTTCAGAAATACAGCATCCTCCTAATTAGATTGTAAAAACATTAAGGTAAAATACATTTCAATCATCCTCAAACAAAAATCCAAGTATAAATCATAAGCCCTAAATTTCATTTACTGCCACGAGCACTGAAAATACCCCATTTATTTTTTATACATAATTCAGAATGACTTTATCACTTGTCTGCTAGAATTCACAGAGATTTAATTTGCTGCAGGTTGAAGCAGGCTGATTAAGCAGCCTGGTTACCAAATGAATGTTAACCTGCCTGAACTAGCCTACTGTCACATTCTCATAGCAGGGTTAAACAGAAGTTTAGCTGTGTAAAAAGCCCAGCCTTAAAGGAAGTGAGTTATAATACTCTGGAGCAAATGAAATATTAAAGACGACATACAGGTCAAGACCAATTACCAATGAAACTCCTGTGACAAGAGCATAAGAACTGCATTCTCTGTAATAATCCACCAGTTCAATTATTATTTTTATAAGCTCTAAAAATAAACAAAACCAACTGTTTTCAAACCTGAAACTTTGCCCTGTAGTTACCACACCACACAAAACACTGGTAAAACACCCACCACCACCACCCCCCAACCACACACAGACTACAGTTCCCTATCTCACAGCATCAAATCCCCTGACAGATGCCTGGAAAGGCTCCCGGTGCCTTTTACGTGCACATTAAAGCCAGAGTGGTAAGATCAAGCAAGCAGTTATTGTGCTGCTTCATCACTTGGCCCAATTGCAGGGTGTTGCAATTCCAATTTGCAACCCTATATTACAGTGTCAAGGCGTCTCTCAAATACGAGCTTACAGCAGAAGGGGTTCGACATCAGAGCTTGTTTCATCCCTCTCTCCAGACAGTTGCTGGAATGTTGGGGTTTTGTGCACATTTGTGTGAGAAATTGCCCTCCCTTTCAGCATTTTTGAGAAGTTTTTTTTGCAAAGGAAAGGCAAGGAGCAACAGCTCTGCCTTCATTTCAAAATAAACTAGTGGCATCCACGTTCTTCTAAAACAAAGGTATCTTCATGCTAAGAAGAGTCCTCTTGCCAGAATGACTCTTGCCCCAGAAAGCTTAAGCTTTATCTTGGAAATTAGAAAAACACCACCACTAAGCAAAAGATTACTTTTCAGGCAGCTCAGCCCGGTGTTGTGGACAGTAAACCGCAACTTTTCCTAATATTTTGAATACAGGCCAATTTACTGATGGGAGCACCAGCTGAAGGGTCTCAGTGGCAAGAACTGTAGAGCTCAGGCTGCTCTTGGAGAGATTTTTCTTCCTAAATACTGCACCTGCCTACTTCCAAACAGGGTTGTGGTATGTAGACACACAAATCGCTGTGTCACAGCCTCCTTCCCATGGCAATGGACGAAGTCTTTATACCAACCCGTAACTGAAAATGCTGGTTTGTAGCCTGACCCCCTGCCTACCCATATTCTCTACCTTTTGAACCCATCTGGTTGTGCAAAAGCTCAGTAGTAGTCACTAACCTTCCAGAGTATTTTTTTCAAGAAAAGCAGCTTTATGTAGGTACTAGAGCTTGAATGGGCTGGCTTTCACAGGCACAAGAAAAGACATTGAAAGATGCATATGCAGGACTCGTGCACCAATGACAAGGTAGATATAGGTTATGAAATAAATAAAACATTGAAGCAAAAATAAATACAGTTAGTCTATTTTTCTAGGTGGGAAATGTACACATGTGCAAATCAAATGACCTCAGAGCTGAAAGGTACACGAGGTGCAAAGTGAAACAGAATCAGAAATAGGCAAAATGACTTGCAAAAAGGAAATGCAGATGATTACTGAAAAGCCACATCTCTTGTCCATCACTGGTATTTGGCCTCCTACAGCTCTTTGAGGAGAAGGACAATAAAACTGAAGGCTTCAAACATTGCAGGGAGAGCGGCAGAAGGAAGAGTCCTTTTAGGAGACAACAGAGATACTGAATGGATTGCTACTGGAATTCAAAAAGGTAACGGTACAACCTGGGCCACAAGTGCACAAAGGTTACTTGAAATAGAGTTCAACTACTAGAAGAAAGATGGCTATCAAATCTTACAATTCAGAGAGAAAAACTTTAGTTTGGTGCTCACTTGTGCATTCCAACACTAAGACACTTATATTATTTGTAAATACTCATTGTAAGATCATTTGTCTTTCAATTCCCTGCATTAGTAATTGGGGGATAAAGTTAAGTAACATCTTTTCTGATCCAAACATGCAGGATTCTGTATCAACCTTTCAGATTAAGCCAGAAATATTTGCCAAATCTGGAGTCAGACCAGGTGCTTTAAAAATAAATTACTCTTCCTGTTAGAAAGTACTGTTTTTATGTTGAAGCTTCTAGAAATATCATTCAGAACAATCTAAAAATACTTTTTCCCCAATATTTCATGATACAAGTATGTCTGCAGGAGAGAAAGAAATCTTGTAATTCCAGATTGCTGCCATCTCATGCTGAGAATAATAGGAAAAATTTCAAGCCCATAATCTCAAAAGGTTGTAACTGCTAGAAGGGGCTTGTTGGCACAATTTAATTTCCACATTACAGACTCCTGAAATTATGCATGAAGGAACAAACTCAGTCTCTTGCACCAGTCCAGAGATACCCAGTCAAGATACTGAGGATCTGAGAAAGATAAACAGTAGAAGGAACATTAAAGAATGATACCAGCAGAACTCACTTCACTGAGAAATGTTGAGACAAAATTATGAGCTCAGTGTACTGCATCAGCAAAGTAGTAATTGGATGTGACAAATTGGCCTTCCTCATGTTCAGCCACACATTGATGGAGAAAAACAGCATCTCAAAAGAGATTTGAATGGTAACCATATCTAATGAGGAAAGTGAAGGCAAGCTCGAAGAGCTTTCTAATGCCTTACAGAATGTAGGTGGACACCCAAAGTGGCCAGCTTAAGGCAATAACCTGTGAAGAACTGGCCCTTCTTCATCCTCAGTTACTGGGACGCTGTGCTGTTCACAGGATACTTGTCATCAAAGGGATCCCTTCTCTCTTAAAGGATGAAGCTTTTTTAAACAAGAACCATTAAAAGCAAGCAAGTATAAGTGATACTAACTTTAAGGACAGTAAGAATATCGATTTATTTTGTGCTCTTGGTTAAGTTTTTGATTGCTACAAGAACAATAAGAGTTTTGAGGTTTTGGAGTATATGGGAGCTCTGATCTGCTTTAATGTACATTAATGCATCTATCTGAACATACAGACACTTAAATGGAGCCCTTCAGATGTATCACCCACTACTTGTCAGCTTTAAAAACCAGCTTTTGGCCCTTTACAAGACCACTTAAAGGTAACTTTTACAGGGTAACTTTATTGTTTGAGCTACTCAGAGGAAGAATCCTTTCCAACACACTGGAGAGATAGTTTTCCATGGCAAAATACTTTCTAACATCATTTACTGGACATAAACTAGGGATTCTCAACCATTTTCTCTCAGAAATTCAAAGGTCAAACTATAAAACTTACAAAGCATCAGACAGAAATTCACAGAACATTTGATTCATATGAGAAGGAGATGATTCTATCAACGACAGCAGATTTCACTTGTTCACACACATCAATGAAGCAACAGGCATTATTTGACAATGGCAAACCTAAACAAAAACAAAAACCTCACAGTGGACAAACCTGGATTTTTAATAACAAGGAAAACAACCATAAAAAAGAATGTAATTTCTGTATAACTTGACTGCCATGCATATATCAAGCCATAGTGCTGTTCAGTACTTAGGCCATAACTAGCATGTCAATATCAGCTAACTGTGGCTTCAAGTTAGAAACAAATGTATTAACAAACAGAAATTACACCCCAAAACAACATTTATAAATCAGAAGATCATCAGCTGAACAAGAGCTCTGTCTAGAGGTTGCTTAGCAGGCTCCAGTACACACATGGAGGTTTTTAATACACACACACTGCACAAAAAATTCTTAAATCAGAAATGAATGCCCTGCTACCTACAGAGCCTGAAACCTAATCCTGGTTCAAATACTTCATGTGACAGGTCTTTTTATGTGCTCAAAATGAGAGTTGCTTAGCTTTTTCATTTACTGGTTAACTCACTGATACATGGCTAATGTATAAAGAAACAAACATGACTGAGTACGTTTCATAACGCCATGCTCAGTTATTCAAAATAACCCTGGAGAGTTGCCCACAGCAAAGTACCCAATGACTGGTAGGTGTCTCCTCTGTGAAAATTTCACCTCTATATAACTTGATCCTTTCCCTTGTTGGAGTAATTACTATGACATTTTCCTCCCCTCATCAGGAGAAAGGGTAAGGATAGAGGGGTCAGGAAGGAGAATTATCAAGGATTTAAATCTTCTATTCTGTTATCTGACCTTTAATTATAGCATAAGCTAATTCCCTGAGTATGATAAATAGTGATGACACTATGGATGTCTGTAGGTATGTGTCCTCTTGAAGTTAGGGGGGAAAAAGTAGTATTTTGAACACAATTACATGAAGTTTGAGAAGGAACATTTCTGTCCCAGTTTTTCTATTATACTCTGTATCTATATAGTACTACTGGGTTTGGATACAAGGCACACTGGGAATGAAACTCTTTCACAGCCCAAGTGCACCAACAGTAGGTAAGGTGATAAACAAGACAAACCAACTCATCAGTTTTCTTACATCTCAGCTGAATAGCACAGCTCCTGCAAGGGAGCCTTCCCCAGTCTCCAGGTTCAGTCCATTCTCTATCATTTCAGCCCACTGCAATAAGTGAAAAATTCTCTCCCTTCTTAGTGCAGACAGACTTCAGGTTAGGTGTCTGCAAGGCATATTCATCATGGCTAATCCCTTCTTCTGGAGGGGCAGATCTCTGGAGAATTCAGACAAGTTCATTTCACCCAGCCTACCAACATGTCATCTATCTCTCCTCACTAGACAAACTAAGTTTCCTGTTCAAGAAGATTACCACATTGACTGTGCAGAATGGCAAATAAGAGACAACTACTTTCAGCAGAGTTAGATGAAGGCACAGACCAATGCTTCAGACCTCAGGTCTTTAAGTTAGAATCTCAGGGCAGTTCAACTTAACTCCCTCCGGAGGGGGACAGGAATAAATTATAATAAACCAATCTACTTGGAACACCTAGAAAATAAGTTATTCTTCTTGTTGCTTACCATTGGAGCAAGACTGGTCAGGCTGCTCCACAGCTGAGGCTGCTGCTGCTCCCAGCTTAGGCACATTTCATTTTTGCAACCTTTCCTTTTTGACATTACAGAAATGAGCAAAACATAAAGCTTGAAATATTTTTGTGGTGAAATGGATACAGCAGTTAATGAGGCATATAGGAAAAACTGAAGTGTAAAAGTCAGGGGGCAGAGGTAGAGCAAGTGAATGAAGTTTGGCTTCCAGACTTGAAATGAAAGAAGAGGAAGTTTTTCATTATACAAAGAGTTGAATAAAGGAGTGGTTTCATCACAGTCCTTGCATATGAATATTGAAGCAGGGGAAATAAGAGTATGGGAACTCTTTGGCAATCTTTTGCAGTTCTTCAGAGAATATCAGATGGCTCCATGCTCTTTCCTGGCTGGAGACCCAAACACCAAGAAAGCAATCCATGCAGGGACTCCCAAGCAACTCATGCTATTTCTGAGGGTACTCAGGAGTCTCATCATTTCAAGAAAGATGATGCTATGACATGAGACAGCCTCCATAAGAGCTTGCTCTTGCCATGGCTGCAGTTGCCAGTGTTTAACCAAGCATTATTAACAGTGTGTGGGCAGCCTGTTGTGCTGAGACAAACCCTCACTGAATTCCTTGGGAACAAACAGGTGATCAACATTTTCAAACCCCTCACTTGTCATTGTATTCATTAAATAATCTATTTTCTTTTCACTGTACAATCTCCCAAAGTCAAAGTGATACATGACTTAAGAATTCCCTCATGTTCATGTTCAAAAGTAGTGTTTAAAGCTTAAAGAGACTAAAGGTTTTCTGTGAATGAATGTTTACGCTTTGGTTTGCTGTTTTCCCAAAAGCTAGCAAGTATTATTTCAACAGTAACAGACTGTAAAATTATTTCTATCCATACTGAAATACATTGTATACATAAAACAAGTGTTATCATGCCAACAAAAAGCAAGTATCAAACTGTAAAATGAAGATACACTGCAATTCCAAAACCAAATCTATTCAATGCATTTTTTTTCATTGACTGAAACAAGGGCTGTTTGTACTGTGGAATTAATGATGAGATTCAGAAGGATTTACTTCATGGTACTGAGGAGTCTCTTCAGTCTATACTGGACAACTAGACATTGCTATCCAAGTTTAGGACATAATATTAAAAAAGAAAAATAAAAATCAATCAACCAAAGCTCATCTACTACCACGTAAGCCTTTATCCCTCCTTGAACAACAATAATAAGTGGACGTAATTCCACATTAGCCACTTTGTCTTTTGACATCAAATAGCATTAACTGGAAAAAACAGTCAAGTATGCTTGAGGTTTGTTTGTTTTATTAAACTATTGCACAAATATGAAAACGAACAGAGGAGTTTAAAAAATTTGACAGCCCTTGAAATTAACTTCCTCTGGAAAATAACTTCATTTGCATTATGCATCTCTATTTAAAAAAAAAAATCTTGACAGGTATTCAACGTTTCATTTTAAACACTAACTGGATGAAAAAAACATCTCTAGGGTGGAGTGTGTTCAGGTTATAAATCAGTAATGCTTATTTTAACTCCTCACAAAGTGTTGTTGAGATAATTACTGCTGACAGCTTTATTCAAGGTTCATTTCACTTTTTCTACCATTTTCCCGCTGTTAGAAGTTCAGCAGAGCCCATGGGAAGATCCACCCCTCACACCTGTTGGGGTTCTTCATGTTACTGAGGCCAGTTTGGACACGTCACTTCCAATTAGCATTGTGCCAGTGCGCTGTGACAATTACTTATCGCAGGTTTAACTTGGAAAAAAGTTTCTAATCCAGCCACAAGAACAGTGTCAGAGTACGTAATTTAAACTTGTCAACACAGGTTGCAGGAAATTCATTCCAAGGATTTCAGGCATGTTCCCATGGTAGATCTTTGAACTATAATGAAGCTTAAAATCACAAAGGAATGCTATAGAGTTAGAACACAGAACCCAAAAGTTTGAAAAGCTCTGAACAAAAAAAAAAGTGTCTTTATTATTCATAATTTTTTAAACATTGATAAACTCTTTAGATTAGGATTAAGAGATTGCTGTGGTTAATTCCCAAAAATTCCATAAGGCTGCATGTTAAAGATATGTATGTTGTTCTGCTGCAGTTCAAAGGCAGAGCCCTGGAAGATCTTTGTGTGCTGAGTGAAGATGCTCTGGAATCATCTCGGGGATAACAGCACATGGGGTGGGAGGAGGGAGGCTGGAGGAGAGTCCATGGCACAGAGAGAACGCCACTCGTGCCTTTCAGACACAAGATGAGGGATGCTGGAGCCACAGCAACAACCCCCATAAAGGCAGCTTCACAAAAACACTCCGAGTGCACAAGTTTCTGTATGAGCTTGAGAAAAAGTGGTGCCCATTCCATTACTCTGGGAACACCCAGCTCTGCCACGCTGGCTGAACACACATGCCAAGCTTTGCTGCGGTCGCTGTTAATCAGCAGCCGTATTTCTGTGCATCTACCACTCTCATTTGCTGGCTGAATGAAAATTATCCCTGGTTTGGAGTATTTCTCATTTGACTGAACCTAGTTAGGCAAATTAGGAATTAAAGCAGAAGCACAGCTACTGTAGTGCTTAATGTTGCTTCAAACCACAAATATATTAAAAGGAAACAAAAAGAAAATAATATTTCCTCGTACAACAGATTCTGCTAAAAAAGATATATACTTGAGAGACTGAAATAAATACCCATGATCACTTACAGAGCTCATTCTTCTTCTTAGACAAAAACTGTAAATATTAAAAAGGATGAAAAATCTGCCAAGCCATTTGCAGCTATTTGAAACACAGGGTAACAGAATTAAATAAACGCTGAAAGACCTGGAACACAGTTAAGTATAGACCATGAGGCTAATTGTGGATCTTGAGTTAATTACTTTCCACTGATACGTTTTCTCAATGGTCTTTTACATGAGTTTTTTCTTTCCTCAGTCTGAACCCCAAGGCAATTCAGTGTGCTAGCCTCCAAACTCTGGGTGATTCATTGTGTACTTCTGCCTTAGGATTTTTAGTTCATGCAGAGAAAGCCAGGCTTTCACATCAAGTTGATGTTAATGTGCACTGACAAAGCAACAGTAAAGGAGCTTCATGTTTGTCACAACGCGCACTCTTTAATTTAGTAATTGCTTTATACTGATATGCAAATAATGACACATTTCCCAAATTTCCAGTTCCTCAGCAATGCTTTCACTAATTACTCAGTGGTTAAAACTTATGCATGTAAATTGGTTCAGTGAGTTTATTAATAGGTACACCTGTGTGAACTGATCTATAAAACACACATGCCTGGGAACAGGTCATAACTCACTGTACATTCCTGAAGGTCTCAGGAACAAAAAAGAAATATTCTTTCACTAAAACAAGATCTATTACAATTAATAGAGTGTTATTCGTAGATAAACTGGGATTCTAAACCGTTCCTAAGCTAAAGAGGGACTGCCTTTGGGTGACAACAAATACCAGGAGTCAAAGCATTCATGCATTTTATTTTGCCAAAGAGGAGGATCAAAGTGAGGAAAAGGTCAATAAAAAAAAAGGACAAGAATCCCTCTAGCACCTGAAAACATCAGAAAGAACCAGTGTCCACTCATCCAGCAGTTCTGTGTGGAGCACCACATGCTCCGTAGTCTGGTTATGGTATTTTGCAGTACTGCTTGTTCTTACTTTTGACACTCTAACACGAAAAATTCAGCTACACTTAACATGGATTGAGACTCATATCAACTGCAAAAACACTGAACAGAGTTAACCTGTCTTCCTGTATTTCCTTTCCTCAAAATTGTCCTGTTTCATTTGCTGTCTTCTATGTTGAAATACAGGATCTGTTAGGTTCCTGGTACTCTCTTTACCTAACTATGTAATTGCCACAGACTAGGGCATAATAATTTTTTTTTAATAAGCCTGATCCCAAATAATTTTTTTGCTATTCAGCAGAGACACAGAACTATTTACAGATTTTTAAGGTCTGAAACAAGTAAAATAATAACAACAGTATAAATTAATAAACGATTCATCCAGACCACATATTGCCCACAGATATTCACAGATACACCTTGGGAACTGCTTTGCATTCACAAAGGGTATCATCCAGATACTTGGCACGTTTCTGGTCTATGGTGGGATGCCATTTACTTCACAACATTGTACAACGTTTTGGATGGCAAACAGAAAAGTGCCTGGATATGTTTCCAGCACTATATAATTCCTTGGCTGAGTTCAGGCAGTTGTGCTTGGCAGCACTGCTGCCAGCAAACAGTTCAAACACTGAGAGGCTTTTTATGCTGCTTCTTCTTGGATGTCACTTTTCCAGGGATTGGATTTTTGCAATGTTAGCTATTGAAAATATGCTGTTACTGACTTCTCAAAAGGAACTTCTAGAAAGGATGTTTGTTTTCTATTTTCTGTTTCCTTTACCTGGAATGTACATCATCTAGAGAAGTTCTGCTCTGCTTTATATAGTGGAGTTTCATTGCAGAGAAACAATCACCACTGTGATAATCCTCCAGGAATGATGCAATTACCACTTATCAAACAGGTGTCTGCTGTATTCCAAGGAGATTATCACTTTCTATTCTGCTCTCAGAGAGCACAGAATAAAAGAGAAGCTGCTACTATTAAATGACTGAGAAAAGGAGTCTTTGATAATAGCTCTTGCCAGCATCCCTCAGCAGGGCATGAAGTAAATGTAGTCCTTCCATAACATCTTGGCACTGAAATGAGTATTTTGGTTCCTGCAAGGTGAGCTAAAGTACCCAAATAAGACCACTCCTGTTACCTCAGTCTGAAGCATCTCTCTATCTTTCTTCATTGAATACTCCAAGAATCTCAGCACCT
>VWZD01000580.1:104433-194433 GCA_013396695.1 Sakesphorus luctuosus | reverse complement strand
GAGCCATAGAAGGAAAGTAACACACAAAGTAATTAACATTACAGACAATCCAAATTATAGCTGATATTCTTACACAATAAAAAATAGTTGAGTATTTTCTAACAAGTTACATATATTAATTTAAATATAGTCAATATTACACCTCTGATTAGTAGGCATTTTTTTCTGTCAGGACTATTCATTCTTTAGTCATATCAATTCCACAGGGAAGATTCCAAATGATGCAGTAATTGCAGGCATGGCATCCATTACAATTAAACAGCCAGCATATGTAAACCTCACAACTTGTTTTCATATCACAATGACAGCATGTGGTAATGAACTTTCTGTTCAGAACTGTAAGACCTGGAAAGGGAAAGAAATATATACTCCCAAATACTAATTACTCAGATGTTTAATACCCAGGCTCTTCAAAAATCTGGAGATCAGCCAAGAAGTGTCATAAATGGATTCTCTTTGTACCACAATATTATTTATCAGCATTTTTAATTTTTATCTGTGCAGACACTGTGCTTAGTACTTAGCAATGCAATAGCTAAACATAACAGCAGTGCTAATTAGATCATACATAAGCATTTGAGATCTTTTATTATAGCCCAGAATTCCCCATTAAATTCAGCTAAGGAACATCAACCACATCTGCTACAGCTGTCACAGAAGGGAAGGGGGTCTTGTGCACAAGGGATGATGCAGAACCTCAACATGCCAGAGGCAACATCCATGTCCCACCTGAAACGTGACTGTTCAGTAGCAGAGCTGAATAACTTGTCAGTACAGACCTACCTCTGCCTAAACAAATACCCAATGGCTTATTCACACCATGAAGAAGTAGAGTTACTTGTCTTGAACTGAGGACACAAGGTCTTGGCCAACTGCACTGTTTTGAGAACAAAGCTTTAGCAGCTGCAGGTGGGAGGAGGGATGTTCCCTGCACAGGATCTGTGTGCAAGAAAGGGCACAGCTCCAGCACTGGGCACTTCATCTTCTGCCTTTGTCTCTCTCCCCCTTCCCACCCTCAAACCTCAGCCTAAAACTTTTACATCCTTTTAATGCAGAAATATATTCCATTTTGACAAGCTCACTGTCGTTTCTTACAAAGAAGCAGAATTTCTCACTGCTGTGCCAAAATGACTTAAACCAGTGAACCAACTCAGAAAAAATCTTTAGCTTAAAAACCAAGAACAAAACCAGCACAAAAGCAACCTTTCTCCTTCTTCTTGTATTGGGTGTTGTTCTGTGCTACCAAAAAACCAACAGGAACATCACACACTCATTCTACTGAAATAAATCAAAAAAACCCAGTGACTTCATGGGGCAAAAAGGTTTTACCTAAAACATACATGTGTAAAGCTAATATCCAAGAAGTCACCTGTACTTATATAAATAAAATCCCAATGTTTCCATGTAAAAACTGCAACTACAACACCAGCTACAACTGATCCCATTTTTTTCAATGCAGACATATTTGGTAATTTACCAGTGAAAGTCTAGACATTCAGTCAACACAACAAAATGAAACTGAATATATTTCAGAAATTTTAGCATATTATTCTGGCAAGATTCTCATTTTACAAGCTCTGCAATGTTAAGGTTGTTACAAAATCCAAAATAAAAATTGAGAACAAGCTGTAAATTAATTTAAATAAAATTATAATTATTTTTTAAATGTTCTAGGATAATTTTCAAGACTTCCCCATATCAGTTGATGATATATACACAAAAATAGATAAATTAAGCCTTTGATTGTATTACAGTTTTACTCACGTAAACTCATTAAAAAATTATTTAAAACTCATACATTTACTCTGTTTGCACTTTAATAAGCAAAACAGGCACAATTTGTGGCGTTAAAATTATTCAGGCACAATAAAAGCTAAAACCCTGTCCTTGCCTAACGGTGAAACAAGATTTCCACGGCCCCTGTTTCCCACAATCAAACTGTCACAGCATGAAAACATTCTCCTGCATGGGGAGGTTTTGATACCCATTTCCCTGGTGAAAGTGTGCAAAAGGATCTGAAAGAGTTATTGCCGGTTCATACAGTATCCCAATTCCATTAGACAGCACAGGCAGAGAACATCTCTTAACTCTGAAGGGAGACGAAGCAACAATGTTTTAAATTACTATTGACTCCACTAAATTTCCTGATAATGTCAGAAGACTGTGGTCTGTCAGGTTCATAAGAGACTCAAGATGATACAGGAATCCAATTATGTGAAGTCTATTTAGTTGTCCTGTTTGCTAAGCCAAAGGTTAACGAGAACTGCACTGAAAAAACCTCCCGTGGTATTACAAAGTATTTCTTATGCTGCATAACATGCAAATGAAAAAGTATTTTAATCAAGTCTTTCCTTAACTCCTTAATTGCAATGGGGCACTTTACTACAATACAGCAAATTAGAAACTCATGACGGAAAAACTGATTTTAAAAATTTGCCACCGAACTCAAGAGATCATCGCTAATTACTAGAGTAATTATTACCCAATATTCTAATTTGCAAAGGAAAAAAATGTGCAGATCACAGAACCATAGACAGGCATTGCTAACATTAAATCTTTATAAATAGTAAGCTATAGCCTCTAATTTTGGAGAGAAATTAATTATATTTTTGTTGGCAACACATTCAAATCTGTTTACACAGCTGACAAGTTCCAGCTCCACCAGACTCGCAGGGAGCTTTGGGGGCTCCCTCGCTCCAGAGCAGATGACTCAACATCCACCAGTTTCATTAAGGATGAAAAGGGGGAAAAAATCACCTGCAACAATGTCACTTGTAAAAACAGACTTAAAACAGATCTCTGAGTTTTACATACGTGGGGTATCCTATTCAAAAGAGACGGAGGGGGGAAAATAAGTGAAAACCCAACAGCTGTGGGAAAACAGATTAGAAGTGTTGAGTTTCCAATTCTTTTTGGGCTAATGTAAACTAATAAAACGTTAAAATGGATCCACATTTCAAAGACTGTAATTACCACATGACACCATGCTGTTAGTTCAGATCTTGCATCTATCCACCCAGTTATGCTCTTGAATACATGGAAAGAGATTTACCCACCTTTCCCAACTACTGGTTCTGCAAACACTACCACAGATATATTTTACAACTGTATTAGAAATTCAGATAGCCTTTGCTTTTTTTTTTAATTGGCTTAAATCCTTTATCCAAAGCAAAAAAAGAACCAGTAGCCATATTTAAATAGCAATTCTTGCTTTACAAAAAGACAGTAGAAATGGGAAGGAAAGTAATTTACCAAAGATAATGGCAGTATTTAGAGAAAGTAAACCACAATTCCATTTTCACTTTGTAGAACATTCAGGTTCAACCTGTAACTTATATTAATTATTTTTTAAAATTATAAAAACCTGATTTTTTTTACATTTTTCTCAGATCACAAAATCTATGTACAACATAACTACATCAAATTGCAGCCTCTTTGGCATTTTTTAAGTGGATTAGTTTGTTTTGTTTTTTTTCCTAAATAAAGGCAAACCTCACTAGCTGGCACTGGGAACATACTACCATAAGAAAATTATCTGAGCCAAACTGAAAGACATGCTGTGAAACACACTGCAGGGACAGGTGTGCAAGGAAGCAAGTCTAATATTCATGGAATTCTGTAGTTAAGTCCCAGTTCCACAGATCTGTAGGGAATTCACTGTGGATTCTGTCACCAACAGTGAACCTTCCCTGATTTCAGCAGGAACACCTCCTGCTTTGAAGGCAGGCACAGGCTTAAACATGAACTTGGAGAACTAACATATACTTGGTAAAATATCTAGATGTGCTGTCAGAGCATACATAAAACCCAGGGCTTTTTCCCTGTTTCAGTCACTGCAATGGACTGGACTTCTTCCACTTCCAAAACGCTGTGCATCTTTGCTTTAATCTAGAACAAGTCTCCTTGCCTAAAACATGCACTGAATCTGACACATGGGAAGCATTTCCACGTGCTCCAGTAACCCAAATCTTCAGTGTCTGTACCTTTCAGGGCAAAGGTCTGAAGTGTGTGGAATGCCAAGTTACTGCATGGGAGACAGGAAAAGGTACTGAGTGATTCCCATTAAAAATGCAAGTCAAATCACCTGTTTGCAGGAAGGACTGAAAGGAGACCCAAAGGCACTTACAGAGTCATCTGTGGCAGAAGGAGGCCAACCCTCCCACACCTGGTGACGCACAGGGATACTGGTCAGGTCATACACATTCCGCTTCACCTGGCAAAAAAATAAAAATTAAAAATAAAAAAATGAGAATTTGCTGTAACAAGAGGAATACAGGCAAACTGCATTGCTTTCAGCATAGCTCCAAGGTTTTTCTTTTTTCTAATTATTGTAAAACTGGTTCCTTCAACACTCTTAAGATTCAGGTATGGTCCAGTCCACAACACTGCCAAAAGCAATTGAACAAACTATGCTAAATTAAAAAATACTTAAACCCCATAAATTACCATTCATAAAGATTCATTATTACTTCAGCATTATAAATGTGCAAAAAAATTCATAATACAAATTTTCAAAGTAAAAAGTATTTGAACATAATCACAAGAAGTTAAGGAAAGCAGAAGGCAATAAAAAAAATTTCTGATACATATTTTGCTAGTTAATGTATTCAGTTTCACCTGAAAATATTACGGAAAAATCTAATCCAATAAGGAATATAATCAGTTTTGCATAAGTTTCTTAAATAGGATCCAAAAAAAAAAAAAGAGTATATTAAACATAGAAATATGAAACATGCACATTTTCAATTAAGACAATGCATTTAAAACATTTATTAAAAAAATGCAAATAAACTAAGTTTACATCAACTCTTTTCTCCTGCTATTACAACACAAGTCTCTACCATTAATCATCTCACATGATGGTTGCCAGAAGGAAGGTGGGGAGAAAAAAAAGAAAGTTGAAAATTTCATCTACAGGAAGAATACTGCAAAATTCATCCCACAAAAACATTAACATGGATAGAAATATCAGGCAAGCTTTATCAGAGGTTTCATGATAAATATTTAAAACACAAAAGTCTGCATTTCAGTACTTAGGATAGAAAGTGGCATTGTAAATTCTGACTGATGTCTTACACATGAACATAAAAGTGAATATTACACATGTGAATATTGCCCAGCTGAAGCAGAATTGTGAACAATAAAATGCCCACAGTGAGCAATGTCAGCTTTTCATAGAATTACAGAATGGTTTGGGTTGGAAGGGACCTTAAACATCATCTCATTCCCACCCCCTGCCAGGGGCAGGGACACCTTCTATAGACCAGGCTGCTCAAAGACTCATCCAGGTTGGGTTTGGTACATTTTCCATAAAACTGCTACATGGGAATACAAGGCCCTCTTCACAGGACTAGACCGATACAAGCAATCATCCAGAAAAAACATTCTCAAAGGGACAAAAGTAAGGTTTGATGCTTTTTTACTAATATTTTGCATGACCCTTCAGTAGACAAAATATCTGAGCAAATCAGAAGTTCTGTATCCTGGTCCCAACTCCAAGAGGACTGCACAGTTCAACAGTAACACACACAAAAACATATTAAACCAAAAGATACTAAGGCAGATGGATGATATTTGACTTAAAGCCAATGACAAGATGTGGTAGTTTTGGCTTTAGTTTCAGCCAGGCCTTAGCTAGGCCCAATTCAGCAGGCCTAGAGGATGTGACATAGTTAGAAGGGACAGGCATCACCTTACTTAAGCAACCAAAGAGGTATTTCATATCATCTGACATCATCAAGAATTGTCAAGAAGTATAAAAAGCGGGGGAGGTGGAGCTTCTGCCTCTTATGGTCTTTGCCTCAACCTCGTGAGGACGCCCTGCCCTGCCGAGATCAGGCCTTGCCTTGGGGTTTGGGAGGTTGGAATCTCTATTATTGGGTTGGGTGACTCGGTAGTTATTGTTGTTAGTCTGGTTTTCTTTTCTCACATTATATGTATTATATCATATTATTTTTTAAATTGTCTTTCTTTTATATAAGAAGCCTGCTACTTTTTTCTCTCCTTCCTTTTCCCTTGGCTGGGGAGGTCCCTTTCTCTCTGTGTTGGGCAGTTGGCATTTTACCACAAGGCCACTCCAAAATTTAACACACAAGACTACTCCAAAAACTGTCCTTTGGTGCCTTCTTTACATTTTCATTTGTTCACTTGTCAACAGGCAAGAAATAACTATTAATTGTGTTCTAAGTTCTGCTATGAGTATTACTAAAAATTCCATTAACTGAAAAAAAAATGCTTATTGTATTACAGTTGTCAGCAGCAAAAGATGTGAGCTGGCACCTGGCTTGCAGTCCAGTGCACTCACCCTGAGCTAACAACTTTCTCCTGAACAGAAAAATATCTTACAAAAACCAGGAAGAAAGCTGAAATTTGTCAAAATTGTAAATACTAACCTTATCCATACAGATAAAAGTTTCATATTAAAGAAATGAATGCAAGATGATTCTAGGCTACCATTCTCAGGAAGATGATACAATTAAAAAAAAAAGACATTTTATATTATTTGATTATACTTATAAATCAGTACTTGCCGTAGGTTCAGCACTGAAGCACAGCTGAGGTTTGACTCCACTGTAATACAAACATATGGAATGTACATATGTTCCCTTAAAATTTGTCTTTTTTTTTTTTAGTACAGGATGTATATGAGACATCTGGCAGTACATATCCATTTAAAAATGTGTTTGCATAATGAAATAGCACCAAAACTTTCTCTGGGTTGTCTTTAGAAAGAAACGCTGCATGGACTCTTTCTTTCAAATTTTGCACACCAATAAATGGATGCAGAACATTGTGCAGATATTCAGTAGTGAACTAGTTGTTCTAATCATTGTGAAGATCCTCAGGACAGTGAGGGACAAGGCAGAGATTTCCACACATACTCACAAATGTTGATTTGGGTAACATTCTTCAAAAGACTCTTCATTGGCACAGCTGCAAGTTTGCCAACAAATACACAGGACTGAGAACATTCAGGGCATATGGAGATCAAACACAAAGTACAGAGCTCCTACTGTATTTTCAGATCTTCCATTCAATTCCTGCTGCTCATTCTCACTACTTTTAGTAGCTGAAATATTTCATACTAATAAAGCACCCCTTAGTAAAAAACTGTGAAGAACTGCCTCACATTTCTGGATAGATTTAATATATAGACTATGCAGATAATAATTTCAATACTATCAATTTAAAGCTTTATTAATATAAATATTCTGCACAAATAAATGGAAAAGAAGTGCTTCAGTTTATCATCTAAGAGTAAGATGCAATACTTTGAAGACTTGAGTCTATATCTCACTAAAGGATGAAAGACCATCAGGGTGCCTGGACATTTCAGTCTCCTAACATATATTTGGGATGGATTTTCAGCTTAGCTTTACACTCACTGTATGTTTTAGAATCATGAAAGTATTTGTTTTTTCTAAAACTGGTAAACTGATAACATGGTAACCTTTACGTTAATATTGGGTTTGTTTAGGAAATTTCACAGAGAAACTGACCTGGTAGCTATGCTTTAATTAAAAAAGTTACAACTATATTTTAACTAAAAAAATTTAAAAGGAAACTCTGTTTTAGTTCTTGATCTTGGTACCCCTGACAGCTTAGTATGAAGGTAAAAAGATGTGACTCTGTACTGACCCCACAACAGCCTGTGAAATGAAACAATCCTGACCTGTGATCACAAGAATGGGTTCTTGCTGGTTTAGTTTTCTTGCCTTAAAAACCAGGATGAACTGCCCCTGTGAGATATTTATTGTAAAGTTACACACCAGAAAGTCTTATTAATCTTATTTTCACAATATAAAACCTAAAAGGAGCTATTTTTAAAAAAACAAGTGAAACTTATTTACAGAAACATGGGATCAATAGGACTACATAATACTGTTTTCAAAAAGCCTTCAGAAGTAAAAATAAATAACTCGGAAGTCACATTCCTCGAATTCCCTTTTAATTCCTAAGCACAACAGAAAGGCATTATGAAAAAAACAGTATTTCCCTTCTTTCATTAACTCATCTGTAACTGCACTGAATTCAATAACATTCCTCTGCTATTCTAAGCTTGAAAGGCATGCTCGGGGTAAAGTGTTATGTTGGTATAAAGCACAATGCCAGACTGATGTGCTGGACAAAAGTGATCAAAGTTGAAGTAATTTTAGCCAAGGCACAAGTATTCTGCTGCATTATTCGACCAGAATGACATCTGTTGAGCAACTCGTCGCAGAATAAACCAGTTGTTACAGACAGGCCTGCCTGGGTAGGGGACCATGTAAAACTGATTAGAGTCATGTTTGATTAAACAAACTGCTTGAGTTAAGATCATAACTGGATTTGGAATTCATGCCAAAGCAGTCCTCTTTCAAACAACAAGCCACAATCAATTATTTAAGATAAAATAAACTTGCTTTTAAATGACTATTTAATTTTAGGTTTGTTTGATAATTAGAGCACCATTACGAAAGCAGACTCTAAAATGTTTCAGAGATTATTTACCAGTTGAGTACAGAAAACTCCTTTTCTTCATTAACTGACTTAATTTCAATTCAAAGTTAAAAACTCCATAAGGAGGAAAACGTTTTAAAGTTTCATAAAGCAGAACCATAAACTGCTCCTTCACTGGGGTAATGAAATAAAAAATCTACAGCCACACTCTTCATGCAACTGAAAAAAATTAGCACAGTAGATGGACAAAGTCTGTGTTAAGGTTTTTACTTCTAAATTCACGTGGCATTGATAGGAAGACTGAAATCTTTATAAATTCGTGGAAAGTAAACTCTAAGTTGTAGTGCCATCCACTGAGCGACATTTATTGGCAAACTTTTTGGTCCCCCACCTTTGATCAGTTTGAAACACGAATTGGTGGCATTGTCTTTGTGCAGCCCAGAACTTCTTTTCATAATGTTCAGATGCCATGGCGACTGGCACATTACTATGGCAGCCACCCTTCAGACTATCATCTCCAGAATATAGGAGATCATTTAAAAACAAATTAAAGGCACATCTATTTGGTTTCACAACTCAGCTGTGAACAGTATCAATACAACTATTTAAACAAAAAAAAAATACCCCCTATATTTCAGCTGCAGTTTTACTTGGAAAATTCTGTGTAAGTCTTGCAGAATGCCCTGCCCTGCAGTGTACAATGATGCTGGAAAACCACATGAAGTTTTACTTTCAGGTCATTTTCAGTGGTGCTAGAAGGGAGTTAAAATATTAAACAAGTTTTAATGTATTTAAGAAAAAGTGTATGTCAAAGTAGCCAACACAGAGAAAACTTCCCAGATACAGGCAGACCACTACTTTCTCCTCTTTCACTATTCCTTTAAGCAGAGGATCATGTTGCTTTAAAGGTAAGGTTAAAAACAAAAGACACACTTTGCTTACAGAGATGAAGTTAATCTTACATTCAAAGTCCTTCCACCTTCATACAATTAAGGATAAAATGAAGAAAAATGCATCACAAGGCAAAAAGTCTGTACCAGGACATGTGATGACCACAACCTTCTGGTGATTTCACTTAGCAGCAATAAGCAGCTGTTTTCTTACCTCTGAATTAGAAAAATCTGAAATCTACTATAAAAAAAAGGAAATAAATAAATCTAACACTTACTAAATAATTGAAAAAAATTAAATTTATGCTGAATCAGCAAAGAACTGTCATGCCTGAATCTGTATCTTTGAATCATAACAAATCACAACAAAGTTTAACAGTACTTTCCCTCAGGCTGTTTTCTGCTTATGGAGGTACAAAGTTAATTGAAATAATGTAGATAATGAACTTTTGTTAGTCTTATTATTAAATATAATTTATGCAAAGCTGCAAATTGGCTGAGATGCTAAAGACTGTTCCAGGCACATAGGCAGCATGAAAGACAGTGCAAAAATGAGTGCATGAAAGGCAGACAAAAGGAGCAATAAAGTCAGAGGACTGTGAGGAATGTGGAATGTGAGTTGGGGGACGCAGGGCAGTGAGATCAGCTGCAGACGGCCCAGGGCTTCACAGGGCACAGATGGCACAGCCACAGCCTTGACTTTGACACTATGACACAGAAGAGGCAAAGGAACCCAAATTTTTAGGGGACAGCAATGATACAAATGGGGCAGTTACAGAAGAAGTGCAAAGGAAGCAGAGCATTTGGGTGAAGAAAGATGGAAAGAAAGGAGGCAAACCCAGCTAAAGTGAGAGGCTTCAAGGCGATAGCGGAAAGCCTTTAACATCTGTGCCAGGCAAAATTCCACCCACAGACAGCAAAGGGCATTGGGAATGTGGCAGGAACACATGGGAAGCAGGGACGGAATCTGCCAAGTTTCTAAGCACAGAGAAGCAGCAAAGGTGAATTTGAAAGGCAGAGATGTTATCAATAGCAATGAGCAAACAGGTCAGATAAAAGCATAATTTCAGTTAACTATGGACTAACAAGCATTATTAAAAACACAGAGATGTAAAACTAGAAAGATTTTCTGAATCAGCACCTCTGCCACAACCTATTGCAATACATTTGGTCCATAGTAATAGAAAAATGCAGGACACAAAGTGAAGAAGTTAGGAGAGAAAATGACAAACCAAAGGAACTGATCCATATTTAAAATTTTCCTCGCAGTAGAGAAAATGTATTTTGTGTTTTATCAGGAAAAGGATATAAAGAAGTCATGGAAAAGCTGATTTTCTCAACTTTAAAAAGTGAGATGTGCAGTAATTTTGAGCCAACTCCCCACAGGTAGGATACAGTCATATACAGTAATGCAATGTACTGTGTGAACCACCACTAACATCAGCACCCAAACCAGCACTCTCAGGGCACTTTACCCAAGACTCATTTAAGGGAAATGGTATAAGTCCACTCCACTCACAATTTTATTTGTGTTCCTGTATTTCCAATATGTATTATAAAAAACTCTATTAAAAAATTAAAAGTGGGGGTTGCTTACATAATCAAATTTTAATTTTAGTGTAGGGTTTACTTTAGAAATAATAATGCAGTTTTAAATACACAAATGATATTGTGCCTCTCCTTCAGCAGCTGACTGAAGGTTAAATTACTGCTTTCCATTAGTGAATTAAGATGTCATAATTGGGCTGTTTTTAAATAACAGCATCTGCTTCTCACGAATTTTATACCACCAAAACTCTCTAAGGAAGACTCACTATGCTATTTACATTTTCACATACTCAATTCACTCTGTTGTAATCTAAAGGAAAAAAATACACTTCCAAAGTCAATATTTAAAATCTATATATGGAATGAAAAAAAACCCCTCACCTGCCCAAGCCTATCAGGCAAAAGTCAGTTGTGACTCAGCACTTCTATGAAATGCAGAAGAGCTCAATTGTGTTTTACTACAATACATTATCTAAAGAATTTTTTATTTTATAGCTCTTCCTTTCAATTACTATTCTTGCTTTTAATACCTCTGAAGATATTCTGGCTTTTATTTATGAAGTTTCTTTCTTTAGCAGACTAAAGCTTTGCCCCCTTGTTTCTTGTTTAAGAATCTGAAAGATTAAGTGGCTGGATAAGTAAATGCAAAGTTAAATGTATTACTTTGCTGTTATGTACTTTTAAATGGTGGAGGAAGGAAAAATTTCTGGAGAATGAATCCATAAGCAGACAATCACTTGAACACAGAGATGATTCACCAGAATAATTTAGTAAAAAGCAGCTCATATAGGAAAATAAGGTACTAAATATGAGGAACCAGCACCACTTCCAGAAAGCCATATGGGTTCTTTACTCCCCAGCTAAACACTCACAGCCTCTTTCCTGGAGATTTACATCCATCATAGTGAGCCATCAAACAAAACTCAAAAAAACCCACTAATTTTATTTCACTTCAGTAAATCCTTGAGGACTACAGTTAGTCTGAATTACTTATGTGAAATACAACTGGCAAACTTTAAATGTTCTAAAGTCAGAAAATAAGACTGATTTTTTCCCAAGTTAGTTGGCTGTTCTGTCCTCTTGTTCTGCAGCTGAGACACCTTCTGAGACACCACCTACTCATTTTACTGCTTCATTGAGCAACTCTATTTCTGAGCTGTAACAATTCATCAAATAACTCAGGAATTTTTCTCAACTAGAAGTTGTTATCAGAAGCTCATCCAGTTTGGGAATCACCAGATTACTTAAAAATTCATTAAATGTAATGACATTTAAGAGTCATTACATTTTGTAAATGCTTGCAAAGAAGCATTTGGCAGTTTCCTTTTAGCAACAGAAATAACACTGAATAAATTACTTTCACAGATTTCACAATTATTCATACTTTATTATCCTCTACTTCATTTGTTAGACCTCTTATCTTAAACCACTTTTAAACCAACCCTTCTTGGATGTCACGTGACCTTTTCTAATGGATCTGTGCCGAGGGCACACCTTAACACTACAACCCACAATAAAATGGTTCATTGGATAATAATGGTTTCGTGGTTAAAACCTGCAAAGATTGAAACAGAAAATAAAAGCAAGGCTACAACTAAACTTTACTGAAACTTTTGACGTGTACTTCTACTATATCACGCATTTTATATGCATATATATATATATACACACACCTACAATATAATCTGAAAAAGTAGATGTTCCAGGCACATGTTCCAAACGTGGCATGTTCCCTCCAAACATGACACATTCCCTCAAATATGTAGCAAGACATTTTCCCAGCCTCAGCCTCCTGTCCAGACAAGCTCTGAGAATTAATCTGAGCTCTCTTCAAACTACCAGATACCACTTTTTGCCACTACTGTGGATCAGCCTTTCCCTGGGCTGCAGCAGGTGACAAATGTTAACCATATTCACTATATAATATTATTCACTATATTCAAATTCTATATACAACTGTCTTGTAAGTATTTGTTTTATTCTCAATGCCTCAGTTTTCTGATAGCATACATGTATATTTTAATTCTATGAAATAAAGAAACCTCTTTACTGATCTTCACCTTTAAATCCCTAAAACTAGCTATCCTCCCAGAACAGCATTATTGCTAAATGCAAGTTACAATCTTCTGAACTTGATGGAGAAGTTCCTGGTTGCTGCTATATGGCCTGCACTGTGCAAAGGTTCAGCCCACATAATGATTATTATTATTCCTAGCTTGTAGTGCCTAGGAAACCTAATTGTGATAATCCCCTCTGAACTTAAAACTGCATGACCCTTTGAATTTTTTAACAGAAGGTTAAAAGAAGAAACAAATTCCTATAGAAGAAGAAGGGAAAACACATTCTTAAGAAATTGAGGCAAGAGACACGAGTATTTAAAAAAAAAAACAACACAGGAAAAAAATCATTTTAGCAAGTGTGAGGTCAAAATGGGGTATGAAAGAATTAGAGTGTGAGCTGGCTGTGACATTAGAGATTGAAAGGAAGATATGATTAGGGTTAAAGGAGATCAAACAACAAAGACTTACTGCCAAAACAATTTTATGCATTTATTTGAAAATGCCTTAAAGACTTTTACTAACAAAATAAAACCAATGATAATACTTTGCTTGTTTGCTTGTTTTACACACCGTGCACTGACAGAGGAAGGACACATTCTGAAGTCCTGGCACGTGTTTCCCTTCAGTAGGAATGGTCATTAGAGAAAATATACTTATTAGTAACCTAAATGCCAAAACGCTGCTCTGGGGAAACTTCCTGACTGACCTCTCTGCACATTATGAAAGACAATGCATACCAGGCACCAGGCAACAGGCAACTGCTACTTGGTCATCTCTTACCAGGCAACTATCAACAAGCAAGTACTCCTTTGTTAAAACATTCAGATGCAATATGAAGGGTAAATACAGTTTCTAATATTTTTATTCCCAAGGTCCCAATTCCAGCTGGTTTACATCCTGAAACGTAGATAAATTCCCAAATATCTGGTATCTTGTTCCTATTAAAAATTAACATTTTAGGACCCTTTAAACATAGTGGGACAACCCTGGAGGCCAACACTCATGTAAGATCCTGCATCTGGCAGGAAGAATGAGACCTTAGTTTCACTATAGAAAATGTTACTTTGAGTTACCACCTTCCAGAAGATTTCAAAGTGCTTCACAAAGCATAGTAGAAACATTCTGTGAAGTCCAGAGGGTTATTTTGGACTCTGCTGCAGCACAGGGCTGTAACAGAGCTAAAGCTGGACAGATAAAACAAAGAATCTGAATTAAGATACCTCTAGAAATAAGCAATGAAAGACTGATATGCAAAACATCAAATTAGAAAAGAATAACTATTAAGATCAGTTCTATGATCTCTGGAGGTAAAAAAAACCCATATGGGGTTGAAACAGTTGGTCTACTAAAAGTCCTCAGCAGAGGATTGCACCAGGGTAACAGTTTGTGTCTGGGTTAACCTCATGAAAGATCATCAGGAGTCAAGGCAACAAGTAATTTCATTTGGATTCCATACTTAGCAGACCTAATGGATAGTTCTAATAAATAAGCTCAGAGATTAAATCAGCAACATGGAGGAAAATCTGCCTTGACACTTACTGATCATGAAGTTAAGGACATGACTGAGAGTTTGATCCAAGCCATTTAAAAGTGGTTTGAAAACACAATTTAAACTACTAAATACACATTCTGTCCATCCTGACATCTCCCAGACTTACCAGAAGCTCCTGTCACTAGTGGGGAATGGTGAAATAGGAACTAAGGCTGGGAAGGGAGAAAAAACGTACATGGCAGTTACACAGGTGTGGTCTCACCTTGTCCTCCTCACTTGTGCCCACACTCAAGACTGCTGCATAAATCAGTGTAACTTTGCAGCTCCTGTCTTACAATCTGTTACACTTCCTCTGTCAGAAATTACTCTTCAACAATACATTTTCCTGTACCTTGTCATGGCTCTGTCATTTCCTTACTAAGGAACTAGTTGTCTTAAACTACAGCAGAGTGGCTGTTGTGGATATAGTCGTGCTCCCACTCATGAGGACATCAAAGATTATTTCTAGAGTCTAAATTATCACTGAAAGTGAAAGAGAGAGTCATTGTGACTCCTGCAGTGGAAAGGAGATTTGTTACATTTCCATGGCTCTCATGTCTGAACAAAAGAAAATTTTAGGCAACTTTAATAAATAGAGTCAAACACCCTCATCTTCATTTAAAAAGTAACAGGTTTGCAACAGCCCAAGCAAGATAAATACACACACTGGTGTTTCAGCACTTCCCTACTTGCAATTTTTTAGAGTTTCAAAAGTAATCACTCATATCTAGTAAGGAGAAGAATGGAAGTTAAAAGTTCAATTCTCACTGCATTCAATCACAGTAAAGAGCACCACTGGACAGGGAAAAGGGGAAAAAACCAACCAAAACAAACAAACGTACCTCCTCTTAAGTTTCTTTTCCCTTTGGTTCAATGAGAGACTAAATCCTATCACCTCCCCCAAACCTCAGGTTATGATTCCACGAAACATGCTGCTTAACACATTTCATGGACTACCAGTGTCTTCCTCCACTTCTACCCAAACATGTTTCAGAAAAGAACCTGATTCAGTTTTAGTCTAAGAAAATGCATAAACCACATGTGCTTCAGAGCAATGAAGCACATTTTATCAATTTTGACCTAAGAAATAGAACATCACAAAATCATTGTTTTGTCATGTGTTTTTACCTTCTCAAGACAATAAAATACACTTGTGTGAGAAAACATATTTTGTTGCTATAGAGACAAACTAAAATCTATTCCAATTTTTGTAAATGTTCAATAACTGGAAAATATTTGCAAATTTAGATGATATACGAAAAATTAGTTCAATCAAGGAATTTTGTGAAGCAAAGTACCACAATCATGCAGAGAGCTGGGCAGTACTTTCACTTAACGAAGTCCTCAATACCTGGAACTTCAATGTTTTACTTCTCTCTTCCCACCACTTTCACACTTAAGGGTCACAGCAAACCTGCTGCTCAGTCAAGAGAGATGGGAACACTCCTCTGCAGCCCTTTCAGTCCTTGGGCCAGCCAAAAAGGTCCATCTGAACAGGAAGATGAGTGGCAGACATAAAAGGTCATAGGCATTATATTAACTACCCAAACACAAAATGATGTGCAAAGTGCATTTCCTCTCACTTGCTGGTATCATCACACACAGAAAAGACTCTGGGTCATCCAGAAACCATCAGTAACTCAGCTTGGCTCACCTGGGTTGTTGGTATCAAGTAGATGGCAGGATCTTACATGTGACAACTCTGTAGGATCTCTAAAGTAAACTGTGATATCTGTCACTGGAAGTATGAATTTAATGAATTATTTGATGTGGTTGACTTTGAATAGGTAATCTATTCAGGTTATTCTGAATTCAAGTTAAAATAAACCATAAAACAAGGTTTATTGAGCTGTCAGTCAACTTTCTACTAACAAAAACATTTCTTGGTACTTCCTCCATTTCATTTTCATGTCTACCAAATCAACACTTCTTTGGGGGTTACAATAACCAGAAATAATCTGAAATCCATTTCTCCTTTAACCAAGTAATGGCTGTTAGCTTCCCAATGGAAAAGAAAATTACGCAGACAAATCTTCACAGTGTGTTTTAAGAGCATCAACATACACACATCAATCACAAATATAGTTACTAATATTGCTACATTTAAGGTATATGCATGTAAGGTGCCCAATTACACTATTAACAAGCAGCTCTCCTATATACATATCCATTTTTAAAAAGAGAATTCAATCTATTTAACAACTCACTAACAAAGCTATTCCTTAGCTCATCCCTGCCATAACCTGCTCTATTCAGAAACATATGGGAAAAGACATTAAATAACCAGTGAAAACCATGGACTTCTGGTATTAGTGCTACACATTGCATACCCCTATTCATTATTCCACCTCCCTTGTTTAATCTATCATTAAGACTCAGTGACCCTACACTAAATTTAAAGCAGATCCTTCCTTCCTCCCATGCCTAAATTCACATACTTTTCTAGCTGGGGATGCCCTCAAGTATTAGCCACTCTACAGGGTTTCTCTAATCTCAGCTCTGAACTATGTTGTGCTATAGAAGCAAGAAATTGCTGGTTTACATCTTTAACTATGGAATCTTCCACCCAAAAAAACACCCCTCCTTCACTTAATAAGATAGAGAAAAATCTTTCATGTCGAACATATTTCATGTGTTAAAAATTACATATTATATTATTTTAAAGCACTGCTTCCCTGTACTTGTGTCCCAAACACAATTTCTTTGGAAACAATTTTAAAGCTTTCAGAAGTTTATTGTTATATCTTAGAAGATCTAGATCTTTATTTACACTCAAAGTCAATATGAAACAAATTTTCTAATAAATAGATTTCAAATTGTTCTAATAAATAAATTTTTAACAACTCAAGAAAACCAGAAGATGACCCAAAAAAATCACATATTTGACTGGTTTTTGTTTTTTACTGTAGGAACTAAGAATATATAAAAATACTAAGACCTCTACTTCTTTCACTTCTTTTTACTGACACAGTTTGCAGCTTAACAGTAATGGCAGTGTAGGTGAAAATATATTAAAGAGTTTTCTGAAGGAGGGCCAAGAATCATTATTGTTACCACCTGTACATATTTTTTCAACTATATCCCTGTCCTCCTCTTCCACAATAAGGTGAAAACTGATCTGCACCAGTATTTTAAAAAGTTAAAGACACAAACTGAGTGAAGCAGAGATAAAATTCTACTGAGTTAACAAAATGAATCAGGCAAAGGTGCATCTGAATATAGATTTTTATCTCTACCCAAAGAACCCATACAAATTTGGTTTGGTTTCAGGGATAACTGTATTTTTAGAATATCTATGTATGTTTAAACACATTTTCTCAAAAAATAGAATAAAGTTGAAAAGAGCAACTGCAACCTGAAGGAAAATCTCAATCTGAATTTTGTATCTGGCTCTTATTTCTTTAAGTCTTTCCCTCAACAAGTCAGTACTTGAACAAGTGGACGAGTCATAGGTACTTGTAGAATATAAAAGGATGATGGAGAAAGCAAATTAGTAAAGTTCAAGTTGTCAAGTTATCAGATAACAGAAAAATATTAGGAACTCTTAAAATAAACACACTAAGCCAAGAGCAACCCCGAAAACCTGAAGTCCAAGTTCCACACAGGTGTAAACACAGGAGGGTGAAGGGAGAGTGTTACTGGAGAATGAAAATAAACAGTAACTGTGAACTCTACTGATCTGGTACGTAGAATTTGGAGACAAAAATGACCTGGAAGCCTCTCCAATGAGGAAATTTTCTTTACCAACAGCAACTCCTCTCTGAAGAAAAGAAGTTCTGCTACAGCCCCAGCTGTGTAACCTGCAGTTGGAGCCCTCCTGAGCTAGCCTGGCTTGCAGAACTGGACTGCTTAAATTAAAAATGGAAGTAGTCTACAGTATCAAAATCACATTTAGAACACCAAAACTTCAAAAGAAAACTACATTATCTCGTTCCACTAAGAGCAGTGCACAACTGAGTCTCTTTCAGTGCAACACAAATTTATTTGCTGTACCAAAAATAGGGGCCAACTTTTGGATTGTCTGGCTTGAGTAACCCAGAAACACACACTGCTGAAACCACAAAGCTGTTCCACGATGGAGGAACAGACAATTAACTGCAATTTCATTATTAGTGTCTGACCAAAACACTGCAGGGAGTTACCTCTTCTGCAGGTTCCAGCTTATCATTCACACACTGCAGAACCACAACAGAAAACTTAATGATCTCTTTGGAAAATGAGTTAATATGAGGCTATTCTGACCATTTTCACTATTTCTTTGTGCAAACCTGCCCTCTCACTGAAACAGAAAAGTTTGAATAAAGGTTAATTTAATTGAACATAAATATTATTGTCTTTGTGCTTTACAGTCTTAAGCTTGACATGCAAGTCTGTAAGTATTAAATATCCATTAAACACTATTCCATTTAACAAAACAATTACTTAAGTTACAGATTATTAAATCTCAGCTGCTCATTTCTCCCAAAACACCTCCAATACTGCACAGAATTAACAGTCCCCATCAGAATTCCTTTATCTAAAATAAAACCAATAAAACTAGAAACTATGTATTACAAAACAATACTCTCAGATAACAAATACTAAGATCAGGAAAGATCTTTTCTGCTCAAATTAACACATTTCTATAAATCAAAGCAAAATTCATCCTCACTTTCATTCCTCTTACAGAACTATCACCTTAATAGCCAATAAAAAGAAAGACCTAATGAGGTATTTCAGTATCTCCCAAAGAAATATTTTCAGCTTTTTTCTTCTAAAGTGCTTGAAAGGAGAAGAGTAATGAATTGCTCACACAGCCTCTTTTATTATCCTGTTATAACAACAAGACAGTTACACCAAGTCTTTATTTTTCACATACTTCAAGATATTTTTTTGTCACTGCAACAATGGCAAAGGAAACCTCTGACCAGAAAGGACAGTTATTTAACAACAACAGAGAAGGGCTTCTTTGAGCAGCAAATTTCTTTGTTTCTGCCAGTGGCTAATGGGGTGAGATGACAAAGATTCATTGGGGAGCTAAGGGATAGCCCAGAGCTCTGCACTCCAATATCCAGAAAACAATCTAATATCCCTTGGAAATAAGTTTCCATGAGAGACAAGGATACAGACTTCTACCAAAAAACA
Source organism: Sakesphorus luctuosus (assembly GCA_013396695.1). Lineage (NCBI taxonomy): Eukaryota > Metazoa > Chordata > Aves > Passeriformes > Thamnophilidae > Sakesphorus > Sakesphorus luctuosus. The sequence goes on along the minus strand of VWZD01000580.1, from coordinate 174,841 downwards.
GATCGTTCAGCTGTATCTTGTTGAGTTTCCAGGACTGCTTCTACCTATTACGATAAACATCCACTCCTGGAAAAACAGTTCTTGGGCAGAAAAGGAGCTACAATGTACAGACAGGAATCTGGCACAGCCTGACTTCGAGAAGCAAAACCAGCTCAGTAACATAAAAACTCTCCACATGAATGCAAAAATAAAGCAATTGAATACCCTATTTTAAAGATAAGTATCTTCATCTTGTATTCATTTTGGATATTTGGAATAGTTCTGTAAAATCCTCTTCCCTTGAAATAAGAGGCCATTACCAAAGCCCAATGGATTAGAAGATCCAGAAAAGGCTTGCTTGCAGATGTCTTATGAAAACGGATTCCTGAAAAGCAGCAGGAAAAAAACATTGCAGGGATGGCAGAAAGCCAACAAAAAGCAAAGAGCTGCTGACTGTGGTGTCACAGTGACAGGCACTTCAAACTGTAATCCCAGACCAGCAGAAACGTGTGTGATCTATGGAGAAAATGGACAGATCAGACTGGAAGGCAAATAGGTCACTTCTTTCCAAAATCTTCAAAACTTTTTGGAAAGTAAAGACTGAGATACCAGTTATTAGATCTAAGTTCATCTAGGGTGGCTTTGCCAGTGATGATAACCTGAGACTCTATGGTGATTTGCAAGGAAGCCATGGGAGCAGGAAGTCATTTAAAGGCATCTGCTGCACATCTCTGACCTTGCTGCAGACTCTGAAAGCACAGAATCAATCTGTGCTGGAAGAAAATTCTCAGTTACTGAAATGCAAAAGTTCAGTTGCATAACTGGCAAAAAAAGATCCTGTTTCTAGACTTTGGTATACAGATAATGTCAGAAAAACAAAGAGTTTCTGCTCATATCACCACCCCTTCAAAAGTGATATTCCAGGTCTGATCCTTGGAAATAGGTCACTAAAGATTAGAATCTGGGATGGAGATTTTGAGGATGTGCTAATGTTACATTATCTTAAAAATACTTCAAATGCACGTCAAACATTAGCCTTGGGAAAGATGCAAAACTAACCTGTAGGAAAGCTCCAGTACCATCCAAATGAGCCAGATGAACAGTGGAAATTACAACATTATACATTTTTGTTTTCAGTATCTGTCTCTGATTTAGAAGATCTTAAGGCACTTTTACTGTGCAAGGACAGAGAAGGACAGAAAAGCACATTTCAGAATGAAAACTGTGTAGAAATACTTGCAAATGAAACGCCTCTCTTTACTTTCATCAGAGCTTTCCTTTTAAAAAGGAATCAATAAAGCTTCACAAGAGTAAACCGCGTGTGGTTTGTTCTTCCTGCACCAGCATCAGTGCCAATTAAATTCTGAACCCTAAATCTTTATTGTTTCCTATTAGCTGCTAACCAGAAGGAGCACTGTGATTTTCTGAGATCCCAGGCTGAGACTTGCTGTAGCAGCAGTAAGAAAAAATGTTCTTGTTTTGACTTGTCTGCTGGGTAAACTTGACATCCAAGCTACATGGTGGAAAATAAATACATAATACCAAGTTGTTAATTTTACAGAAACACTTAACTCTTGTGACCACAATTAACACTCAGGGAGGAAAAAAAAGCCCTTGACAGGTCTGCCTGGCTCCTGCTCCTGCACTGCTTCCCAGGCTCCCTTTGCAAGGGGTGGCTCTGCCTCTGGAGGAGCCAGACTGCTCCTGACCCCGGGGCTGCCTTCAGAGCAGCACATGGGCAGGACAAGGGGAGCAGGTGACAGAGAGGTAAATATGCTGTAAAATGACCTTGGTTCCCAGCGAGGATCCAAAACACAGCCCAAGAGCAAGTGGCTGCTGAGAACAGCTAGTTCCTCTCCTCCCTCTCCATCACATCTATTCTATAGATGTCCTGCCAGCCACACTGTATCAAAACTAGCGTGGCCAGCAGGCCCAGGGCAGTGACCCTTCCCCTGTACTCTGCCTTGGGGAGGCCACACCTTGAGTGTTGTGTTCAGTTCTGGGCCCCTCAGTTGAGGAAAGAGATTGAGGGGCTGGAGCAGGGCCAGAGAAGAGCAACGAGGCTGGAGAAGGGACTGGAGCACAAGTGCTGTGGGGAGAGGCTGAGGGAGCTGGGGGTGTTTGTGCGGGAGAAGAGGAGGCTCAGAGGTGACCTCAGCACTGTCTGGAAGTGCCTGAAGGGAAGTTCTGGCCAGCTGGGGGTTGGTCTCTTCTCCCAGGCACTCAGCAATAGGACAAGGGGGCACGGGGGGCTCAAGCTCTGCCAGGGGAAATTGAAGTTGGAGAGCAGAAAAAACTTCTTTGCAGAGAGAGTGCTGAGGGATTGGAATGGGCTGCCCAGAGAGGGGGTGGATTCCCCATCCCTGGAGGTTTTTAAACTGAGCTTGGCCGTGGCACTGAGTGCCATGATCTGGTAAAGGGACTGGAGTTGGACCAAGGGTTGGACTTGATGATCTCAGAGGTCTTTTCCAACCCAGTTGATTCTATGATTCTATGATTCAAGCTCTGAGAACACCTCTACGGGGAGGGCGTCAGGGCACAACCCTCAAACACAACAGAATCTGGGCAAAAAGACAGGAAGGCAGAATTGGCCTTAAATTTATGATCCTACAAGGTCTTTATTTTTTATAAACAAATCAGAAAAGGTGCATTTTGAGGATACAGCTAGGTTTGTTTTGCATACACACTGCTCCAGATCTCTCACTGCATTCCCTAAGAGTACAGAAGGACTGCTGCAACACTGAACTCCTCCAAAATACCATGAACCTGGTTAAAACTTGGTTGTAATAATGCCAAGGTCATGGGTTCAACCCCCTATGTGGGCCATTGATTTAAGAGTTGGACTCAATGATCCTTGTGGGTCCCTTCCAACTCAGAATAGTCTGTGTGTGATACGGTGGAGTATTTTTCACATCTATTCTATAACAGTATCACTAAACTGGGAAAAGACCTGAAAAAAATCCCCAGCAAGTCATCATTGGTAGAACATGGGGAGCACATTTACAGAAATTACCAGTGTAAGCATGTTTTTATTATGATGGATACGAACAGTAAACTTTCAAGTAATTTCTAATGCAATAATGTATTACTTTCTAGCAATTTCTAATACTACACTTGAATTGCCAAACGGTCAGAGTGCAAAACTGACTTTTTTTCCTTATTCCATCTGCACCACAGTAAGCTGGCCATGATTCACAAATGGGAGAGAGTAAAAGAATGCAAGGAATTGAGAAAGAGCTTTCAAAGTCTGAGAAGCAATTTTTTTTTCTATGGAAACATCCAAAGCCAAAAGACTCCTTTTGGCTGAAGAAGAAAGTCCTCATGGAAAGAAATCCAGGAGGGGACACTAAAACCTTGAAGAATGTGCCACTTTTTAAAAATTTACTCATTATTATAATAAAAGTAATAACTTGCCATACAAAATCAAGAGAGACTGTGAAAAGTCCTCAAATCAAAGTCCTTATTTATACACTTGAGCACGTGCCACTTCAGGCAGAAAACATTAAGTCCATTACACTGTTATGGCAGGAGCACTGACAGCCCCTGTTGGTTTATCTAAATCAGATTAAAAGTACACTTTTATTTTAAAGCTACATAGTGGTTTTGCACAGAGTAGTTCCAAGCTGTAAACTTGTACTAAAGTGGTGTCCTATTCTGTGCTTCTCATCACTACAACTCAAAAACATTAATAAAGGTGACAGAGAAGTTGCAAAATAGTCTGAGTCTGAAGAACAAAATGGCAACCTCAAAAAATGCCAGCTAACTACTGACCAAACCCAAATGGGTTCAAGGATATTAATGTCTATCAAACATTAATAATTAAGTAATAGATCCCCTTTAAATCAATATATTTGGGGCACTAACTCAAAATTATTAAAGGAGCAGATAACATTCAGAATTAAAATGCAGAGCACATAATATGTAAACATCAAACACAAAATATTCTTAATTGTTATATACTTCTCATGTATTTGCACTACACACATATTTCAAATGCAAATATTAATTTGGAGAGAAATACCTACTGTATATGCACACACTGAAACAGTTTGCTCAGCTATACTGCATCAGTGGTTATTTGACAAGTTGTAGCATCACAAACTGCTCATTTACATATTCAGCTGTTCTGTCTGGTTTTTCCTTGAGAATAAATTAATAAAACAACTGTTTTAGAGAGCCATAGTAACAGCTCCTCCTCTGAGCCACAAGGATACTCATAGTTATGCAAATTCAGTGTATAAAACACACACCAACAAAAGGACACCAAAAATGTAAAAATAGTTCCTTTCTAGGAAGGTGTGCTACTTTTTAACTGAGAAAGTTAACATCAACAATAATAATCTAGTTGATAGAAAAAATTTCCATTTCACATTCATATAATCATCAGTGAAAACTCAGTTTTTGAAATGTTAATGTGCAAGCATTGCACTGACACACTTGAACAGTTTTCAAGTATAATTCAACATTTTTTAAGCACTCTGCATTGCAGAAAATAAGTGTAAAAAGCACAACAATTCAAAAGTTTCTGATTTACAGTATTTTTCTCTATGGTACTATGAGGAGAAAATGGCATTTAGAAAAGTTAGGCCAGATATTAATATTTCATTTAAACAAGCAGCAATGAAGACATTCTTAAATTTTTTTCATTAAAACTTGCCAGAGTCAATAAACCAGAAGATAAAAAGCAGAAATGAGAAAGCAGTGCCAAGGAAGACATGTGTGTGGACTAACAGAAAATTAAAGAAACAGAAGAAAATAAATCTTAAAAAGAAGATTAAAAAAAGACACTATTTACTAAGCAAGCAAAATGACCTACAGAGTTAAAATACAGACAGGTGACCATCAGATTTTGTAAGTCAAATCTGAGTGATCAGAGATCTGACCTATAAACCGACACAAGGCAAAAGACACAAAATGAGAACTGAAATTGGATTTTCAGTTCTCTTCTGATACCAATGTCATGAGACAATAGAGGCTTATTTCAGACTCTGTGCTCAAACTATCCTCTACTTCTAACAGTTTGCACTCATGTTTCAGAAAAAACATTTCATCTCCAAGTTTTATTGTTCCTCACTTTAAACTGATCTTAATAAAAAAAAAAGAAATTGAAAGAAACACCATGCTCACATACTCCTCTAAGGGAAAGCTGTTCCTTTTGGGGGGAAAAAAAAGCTTGTTTTACTGCTCTTAGTGATTCTTTGCATGAATATTCTGCCGTGAGTTGAAAACACACAGGAGGTGCACTTTTCATTTCATCTTCAATTTATTTGTTCCCATTCAAGAAGAATTTTACCACTTCTGTTTACAGAACTATTAAAAAAAATTACAGTGTTTCTGTTACAATGGAGGAGGTTTCCCAGTGGTGCAATATTTGAAAATACTGATTGGCACAAAGTACTGATGCAGCTCCAGTCCTTGTAAAATGGACCAGCATTAGGGTCCCACTATTAACACAAGCTCCTGACCTTATGCCTCCCACTTATCTGACTGACTGTACTTCAACCTGCAGGATGGAGCAGCCTCAGAGCACACAAGCCAAAGACCACCATGACCAAACTAAAATAGAAAACACACAATCTTGAAATTAAAATTAATAAGAAACATTCAGTCCACAGGACCAGCTAGAAATGGTCACTGTTAGAATGCCAGAAAGACAAACAGCATCAATGTTGCATCCTTGTCACCAGCTGGTTTTCTATGCAGATCTCTTACTGCACTGACCTGTTTGCTGATGTAGCCACAGCTGTGAATTACAACTTGGTGGTTTTGGGGAAGATTGAGGCAGGAGAGTAAAGACATCTCCATGGCAGTTCAAGTTGCACCTCTGTCTGCTACTCTCAGTTCAATCACAAAAGCAACTTCCATCTCACACAAACCTCACAGAATGCTCTAGAAAACTTCCGTATTTTTCATTGGCCTCCTCCAACCCATCCTTGGAAAACTGACATTCACCTGCCTGACTTGGATCAGAGTGAGAGGTTTCTCTTTATTGTTTTGTACTACAAAAAAGTGTCCTCTTCCACTGTTCTGGTGCTGCTTTTTGTGACCGTCGGAGCCTCTCCATTTTGTTTGCCTTAGCCCTGGCCTTGGGTGCCCCATGGTCAGAGTTGTCAGCTGCAGTCTGGTCTTTTCTCTGCCAGCCCAATGTCAATGCAGAGAATAAACAAGAGCCAAGACCTTTTAAGCAGAGTGGGTGACAGAGACTGTTAGTTATAGGTGAAACTGTCAGCACACAAAACCCTCCCCAGATTAATCCAAGCACTTCTTACATCCCCACTTTTGAATTATTCAGGAATAAGTCCTTCTTGTCTTAAAAGAGGAACTTTTTGTGGCTAAGTGCAAACAGAAGTTTATGCAAGAGACAGAGGGGAGATGTTGAACTGAAATTCAGCATACAGTTACAGAGAAATTACTAATAGGACACACCAAAACACAGCTCACAATTTTTCTTAAGTGAGAATTACTGGGTTAGAATTGCTGAGTTCAGTAAAAGGTGGCCTGTCAGCAGAAGTGAGTGAAATAAATTTGAGAACAATATAAAGCTTTTCTGCTTCTCCTGGAAGAAATTGCAGAGATATTTAGGGTGTTGTATTTTTTTTGCCCTGATGCTGTGAATGAAATGACTGAAATTAAGTCAGTTCTTATGTTGTTGGGGTTGGAATAAGGTATGTACAGCTCTGCCACGTGATACCAGACAGACAGAATTCCTGCCATTTTCAAAGTGCTTATTTGTAGGAAGACCTCTCTTCCTTACATACAAATTGTAGAAAAATAGTTAAAAAATCTTTGTATTCCTCTTTCCATTTTTTCTTTTATTGGTTATTTGTTTCCAATACTGTGAAGGCTTTCAGCTATTCTAGACTTCCAAATTACAGTAACACCAGAATTTCCAAGAGAGCTACCAGGTATTAGATGTACCAGGCAGAATTACCTTCCTAGGGGCAAAGAAGAGTGGTGAGATAAGGATGTTTGGTACACCAAATCTTTGCTGTTCACTCTCCCTTCCCCACTCCAAAGTAATAAATACTAAAAGAATGATGTCTCAAAAATTTTCACTGTTGTATTAAATTCTCCTAGTTCCAAAAGTATCATCCCCAAAGAATCAGTATTAGCACCATTCTATGCTGTGTATGGCACAGTGTATGAGAGATTCTGTAGGTCCAGGAAAAAAACCCCTCAGGTTTTCTAATAATGTCTTTTTCTCCCAAAACTCAATGAATTAAAATAGATTAAATCTTTACAGCACTGTTCTGCACTTTCTATTATCCAGGAAGACTAATGGAAAAAATACCCCCTTCTAACCAAACTTAGGACTTTCTCTTTTTAACCTGACACAGTAAGAAGTAATTAATGAATACAGTCCTGCTTATTCATGAAGTTCTTATTCTCAAAACATGATAAAAACAAACAACATCATAACCCACCCCCACCCTCCAAAGAAGTCTTTGTTCATAGTTCAACCCCCTTTCCAGTCAGCACCTACCCAAAGCTTCTTTCCTAATCTTTTCACAGGGCCACATTACCATTCCCTGCTCTGGATGGCATTTTCTTGATGCTGCTGGTTGTCCTACTTTCTTCCCTTTACTCATAGTTTTGATAATTTTTTTATCTTTTTACCAGCCAAACGATATTTTACATAATAGCAGCCACAGGAATCTCAGTGTGGTTTTGTATGGGGCAGTGTTACATGTGTGGGTTTGGGGTGAGAAACCAGCTCTTTTGGTACCACATGGCCTGAAAAAAAAAGCACATAAAGCCAAAACCACTGAAGTCAACAGTTTCATCCAAGGAACAATGGCAACACTGGACATATGTGTTAGGTCTTGTGGGTTTTCCTGGTTGGCTGATCATTTTTCTAGGGTGGACATCAAAATGTTGTCTACTTAAATCCACTCTACTGAGCTCAAGAGGAGCAGAAAAATGATCAAGGCTATATGCAAAATATAGGAAAAGTCAGAGGGCACTCTCCTCTCCTTTTGGATCTCTACAGAAGCAAGTGCTGCAGAACTGGCAAGTAACCTTTAGTTAGAAGTGGATGATCTGCTGTTTGAGCAGATTTCATATAGGAAGACATTTGCTTATACTGTGCTCACATCCTACTGTGAACATGGTCCTCAGAAGGTCCTTTGAGTGACCAAGACCAACTCTTTGCTGACACAACAAGCAGGTAACCACAAACTCCACAGGATCTTGTGGCAGCTGCTCCCCTTCTGCAGGATTTGGTTTTCCTTTCCATTCCTTTTAATCCTAGTTTGCTCCTATGGCTTTGTTTAGATATGTTTAATTAGTTTTCCTCCACTATACCCAGAGAAGGTCTAACTTGAGAAACATCCATACCCTGTTTTCATTTACTTCTATGCCCCCACAATGTTAGAATGAACACTCTATCAACTTCTTGTGCAAAGCCTATTGTGATGCTCCTCCAGTTGGACACTGGGTGATTTTATTTGTATATACATTAAATATGGATATTTACACTCCAAGCCTGTATGGTTCCTGCTGTCCACCACCATCCCCACGTAACTTCCAGCACTGCTGCCTTCAGAACAAGGTAAGAGGAGGTTCACTTTGGTTTGCTAGTCTAGGCAGGGAAAAATAAAGTAGATTTGAGGCTTGGTACAAACCCAAAAATTGTGATCAAACTATATAGTTAGTAAATTGTTTGTCTAAATCTTTCATGTGTGATGAAAGATTATTATCATAATTCATTAGCAAATTGCAGACTTTGTAATGCAGGCGGTCACAAATTTGGCTTTGTATCAATCAGTTTAGACCAGCTGGGTAGAAATTAACACAACGCTGGGATACATAAAATGAAGTGCTCTTTCATTTTTAATTCACTGGAAACTTTGAAGGAAAGAAGTGGAAGCCCTTTCAAAAATGTCAATTTCCCCTGATTTTTGTAAATCATTCCATTTCACCGTAGAGAGATATACAGATACAAATACACATATATGGAGTGTATGTAATTGAATACCACAGTAACTGCTCAATCAAAATAAATTTAATATAAAGTATATGGAAAGAAAAGCAGTGCAGTTAAAAAAATCCCATTGTTTCTGAGGCAGCCATATATGTTCGTGACCCCCAGAATTATTAAACAAACACAAAATCTAATAGCTGAGCTACTCACAAGATACAATATTGTCCAAATTCCTGCTCGGGGTTTCTCAGTCTAACAAATGACCTTGTACAAAAATGCTTGTTTTGATTATGTCTCCTTTGCCTAAGCTACAAGGCTGTGTATAGTGACAGCTGCATTTGGGAGCAACTTAAAACAAATTTTCTCTTAGTGGCACCTAATCCAGAGACTGGTACAGGCAGCATGGAAAAGTCGGTGTCAAAATTAAACAATGAAGGCTTTTCTAGGAACAGATGCTTTTTCCCTGCAGCTGTAAAAACCTTAAAACAATCCTACACCCCACTGTCTGGTCACGCAACTACCACAAAGCAAGGCATAAATTTTGCCACTTATTGCAAATATTTGCTGAGAGCTCCTATAACCCTTTTTAAAAACAGTAACAGGGATTTCTTGAGGGTGATTATGAGGCCATTTTATCCTTTAAATGAGTGCAAGGCTCTTCAATTTATGCCCGCAATTCTTGGTACAAAAACAAAAGAATAACTTTCCAAGTTCATGTTTTACACAGACAGAGGAACATAACAAAAAACCCCAAGAAACAGGTTTACTGCAACAACAGTGCTCTGAGGCACTGAGATGTTGTGGATGGGACAGAGACCAGCATTATTAATTCACAGTAGAAACAGCAAGTGAGTGTTTTGTTTGCACAGTAATTTCACAGCAAGGCAGAGCAGCACTATCCTTATCCTTACACGGCTGCTTCAAGACACTGCTGAGCATTTGGGTGCTGTAACTCCACAGCTAATACCTTAAATATCCTAACCACTACAACTGTGCAAAAAATCACCTCTCCCTATGAAGTGATAAACTTCGAGAGGAAATACAAACTCTTAGGAAACAACTTGTGTAACTCATTGAATGTAAGTAAATCCTCAGTTCCCAATTAAGTGAGCAATTTACAATGTCAAGAATGTAGTTACGCTCCCTATGAACTGGTGGGGATTTTAGATTAGCTTCTGTTGTGTATTTAGAAGTGATAGCACCAACATGATTTACATAAGTACAATATTTTCAAATATTTTCTCACCAAGCAAACACTAAAATTGTGAAGTGTTTCCTTTCTTACTCAAGTTAAAAAAAAAATCAACTTTTCCAGAACAACAGTTCATTAGCACCTCGCTATTTATAAGTATAATTGGGTTGTTTGATGAGAAAACATGAGAGAACACTGTGCCTACTATAATTTGCACAAATACAAATTTCATTGTTTGAAAACAAATCAGCAATTCAACGATTGTTTTTTTTAATATAAGTGTATATCATGCAATAATAGAAGTGATCATATTATAGTTAACACAGGATAGAAAGGTTAAACCATGTTCTAAACCACTTTAATTTACAAGCTGTAAATTAATTTTTTCTAATTGCAAAAAATGCTAACTTTAATTTTTCATTTGTTATTCAACTAAGTATAATTTACACAGATAACAGTGCTATGATTTAGCTACAGAGTGCTGCTTTCCCACTTTAAATAGCACAGGAACTAGGGACAGAGCTGTTTAATATGTTCATAAAGCTGCTTAGGTTTTCTTGTCATTTCATGCTAACACCTTTTTAATAGCTAGCATTATGATAGAAGCCTTGCATGAAAATTCACCACCTGAAAAGTAAAACAGAGCAAATATTCAAAATCAGAATAGCAAGAGACGGTTTTAATTGCAGTTTTTTAAAAATTCAGGATTTTAAATTAGGTCTTGATCCCCAAAATCCTTAGCATCCTTAAATTACATGAGCAAAGCCATTCAATTCAACGTGATTACTTCTAAAATAAGGACAACTCACATGACTGAGCTTTTACAGAGCTGAAGCCATAACCAAAATTATAACAATGATTCCTCATTATTTTCAAATCCACATAAATTGATCCTCATCCTTTGAGAGTTTCTCTCCAATCCAACTACACTTACAGACAGAGCGTAAAGAGACAGAGAAGGAGGGAAAGGAAGAAAGAGATAAAAACATCCACACTAAACTACAAGCTGACAAACTGGAAGCTAACAGATGTGTGACTTCTAATTAGTCATAATAATCTGTGCTTCGACGCTATTGGAACCTGCCTCACCTTCCCTTGCAAATCAAACAGCTTCCTTTGCAGTTTTAAACTCTGGGCGCTTCTAAATTTATTCGAGGAAAAAACCTTGCTTTCAGCAAATTTTAGATAAACTACAGTGATAACTTTATGAAAGGAAAATATTAAATTATAATTATCCTAAACAGACACAGTCTTGTGAAACTAACCCTACATTCACATGAAAATACAAAGCATTGACTATAATGAAGTTGATTCATCCTTGGACACAAAGCTTTACCACAGTAAACTCAGTCAACTGTTGCTCTTGCTTTTATATTCATAGTACTTAAATAGCGCACTTTAAAACAAAAAAAACTCCAATTGGCTTTTCATACATCCACCCTCCCCAAAAATAACGTACTTGAAAAACCCAAATGATATGAAAAGGCTTCAAGGCCTCTTTTCTCCTTTTCACAGCACTTTTTTTTTATTTCTGTTTGCAGTAATCTGCCTTTCACTTTCTCATTGCTACAGAACAAACGAGGAGGCTCAGCACTTTGAAAAGGGGGCTCAATGTGTAATGGGTCCACTAGAATTAATTTAGTTGCACCAAATCCATTGAGCAGTGAGGTTTTTTTCTCTTCTCAAATCATTTTGAGTCGGATGCAGCCCCCAGCCTTTGTAATTCTAGTAAAGCACTTAAAGTGCACAGTAGGTGTTCATCAGGACCATCTGGTCAAAAGCAAAACAAGCTGCTGATTTTGCCTTTGAATAGAATGAAGCAAGTGTGAATTAGTCTCTTCAATTAGCACTATTACAACCTGTCAAGTGCATATTGTAAAACAGGATTATTACAGTATTGGTCACCAGTGCAATTATTTACTCTCTGCCTTTTCTTGCATATAAAAATGTCCATGTTTACTGGTTTTTGATAACTGAAGATCGTTTCTTTAATGATATGCACGTCCAAACGCACCAAAACCAAATTACAGGTTATGAAACATATTCTGTCAGGAATATATTAAGTTGCATAATTAAGTGAGAAGTAGGTGCCCTTTCTTTATCTCTTCTTGCTGTTTCTGTTGCATGAAAAGAATAATAGTTATAGACCATTTTCAATACGTTATCCTCGAAACACATCTCTACAGTCAGGTATTAAGATATTTTAAGTGCCTAATAAAGCTATCACTTTTGAACAGGTACATAAAAGGTATTTTCTCTTTATTTCCCAAGGAACTTCCTTTTCATATGGTTCCCAACACATGACCACTTACAAAAAGTTTATCAAGGATTTCTTTCAGCAAATACATTTTACTTTAGCAGTGTGCTGGGTTTCTATAATAGAAAGGCAAAAAACAAATCAAGAAGTTGACTTAGCTTTTTAAAAATAGATTTTTCTCTCCTTGTTGAGAAAGTCAAAGCCCGGCTTGCAGGCTGGTGCTCTGCAGAACACTGAGGCTGTCACAGTGATAGATGTTTAAATTATGTATACTGTTGTTACGACTCGTTATAAATTGAATATAATTTTAACATGACAGATTTCTTTAAAAAACAAAGAAAATGTTCAAATTTCACAAAAACATTACACTGCTCTTGAGGACAATCAGTAATGCAATGTATTCTACCAGTTTGTGTGATACCAAGAATATTTGAACAATAGAGCGATTGTGCACCCCTTATTAAATACCAAAAAGTGATAGTTACTGATTTATATTAAAATAAGAATAGTTTTCAACAATTTTAAAGCAAGTAAAAAGTATCACAATATAAAACAACTGTTTCTGAAATTGTTAATGTATGTACCATATTTGGATCTGTCCATATTGCAGCAAATGTATTTTACTGTAATCACTTCACTACAACATTAAAAGGAATAACATTATTTACATATACATTTCATGTCCCTATGTCAGTGTCTGACCTTTACTTTGAATGATCTCATTCAACAACAATTAGCTTGAAAATATTTTGTTCAGATACCAAAAAACAGATCTGAAAAAGGTACAAGACCTTTAGCTGGATTATTTTTCTGCATGCTGCAGGTAATTCATCTGCTTACCTGCATTTTTATATTACATTTATTTCAGCCTTTTAAATAAGGCTTCTGCCTGCATGTTCATAAATGGTGGGATTGCATCTTGTTTAACATTTATCCACTTATCAAAAAAGTTTAAAACAAATTAGTCACAAAGGATCTCAAACTGCCATTAGAGTCTGTCAACACAGAATTTACAGTTTATCTCAGCCCAGGCAGTTGTGTGCACAGATAGTTCCTCCTCCTGCCTGGAGTGCTATTGGATACATTGCTTTCTATATTCCACCTCAGTCAGTAAGTCTGTAGGGAACACAGAACAAATATATTACCTAGCACAGGTGACAGGGATGCTGAGCAGGCAGCCCCTGTCCGGGTATTGGCTGAAGGAGCAGAATCAAGAGCAGAGGCAGCTCCGCAGAGACAGCCAGTGCTGAAGGACCCACCTTCTTTGCATTGTCTGCACAGATTTTATGTTTTACTGAGAATTATAGTGCCCAGTACATGCTCTACACAGTATTCTCAACTGGAATCTCCAGCAGTTACAAAATAAAATCACCACTCTCAGAGAGGACTGAGGGTTCTGCATATTTAACTCCTTGTGTACACTGGGTATTTCTGTAATCCTGCACACAGGAATCACAGAAAGGCTTCAGAGTCTACATCAAAAGTAAAATAGACAAATGTAAACTCCTTGTTTTTAAGGGAGCCATCCAGTTTGTTAACAATGTTTTTTTTCCCTTGGCCCTGACTAAAACAAGAAGTGTGGAGCACATTGTTGTGACAGGAACTCAAACGCATTAAGTTTTCCACAAATCAGTTTGTCTGCTCCAAGATGAGAATATAAACTTGCTTTCCCTGAAACATTTAAATATTGCCCTCTCTGAAAAGGGCTGTACTCCATTTCTGTCAGATAATGTAACTACAACTTGCAAAAATAAAAAGTAGTAGAAATATTCAATTCAAAATGAGAACAAGTTGGGAAGAATAGACAGAAAAGAAATTGTCTTGGATGTGGCAATGCCTTGTAATAACTCAGCACACACCTTCTCAAACCTAAAGTTGAATATTCTCTTCAATTACAGACAGCCTCTACAAATTATCTTAGCAGAATAAAGAGCAAGTTTTTGACAGAAAAACTCCTTTCAGTCTTGTATTAGGAGTTCAATTTGTTAGAATTGTCCTTACTTAGCCATCTAATACACGAGAAATGTATTCCCTTACAGACTCCAAACTGGCATGAAATGCATTAATTTCCACTTTAAAATGCAGATCATGGAAAAAAGTAACCATGATATTTCCCAGAACAGTATCTGCCCAGAATTAATTTATTACTGCAATTTTACAAGAAAGAACAAATGTCAGAAACCTGTGACACAGATTAATTTAGACCACCATGTTATCATTAACTTTCCAAGTTAACTACTACCCTGCTCAACTATAAAAAAATTTAAAAATGGAATATCCAGAATTTTTTACAAGTTCTGTTTAATTTTTTATTACATTTCCAAAGATTCTGTATAAGCCCATAATCCCACAACAATGTAACTGAATGTAAATTATATTAAGCTGAAAAATTAAAAATTAATATGTAAACGGTTACAAATTTAGAAAAGGCATGATAAAAAAAGCCAAAGGCATTTTCAAGTACCATCCAAAATCCAACTATTAAATTAATATGCACACAATTGTGGATACAGACATGAGCACTACAACTTCAGGCTTCTTTCAGAGAATTTTTTGTCACATTGTTTCCCCACGAAACACCATGATTTCTTTGAAAATAAAATTCATCCAAAAATCATTTACTATTAAACATGCATTCTAAACAATAAAAAAAGACAACAGAGCACTGAAGAAACAGTAGTTTAGAAAAGCACAGCTGAGAGCTCGCTGGATTTTGCATTTAATCCATTGCAAAATATTTCTGAGTTTTGAAAGGGTGCTGGGGTTGAATTTTTGGTGCGAGTTTGGGGGGTTTTTGAGACACTTCAAAAAAATATCTATTCCTTAAAATTCACAGTCCTAATAATAACAACAAACTGAACAACTAACCCTGGAGAGACAGTTGCACCCAACTGTGGCAAGAAGCAGAACATCTCTAGAATTTTAAATATTTCTTTTAATAATTGATGTAGTCATTTTGAATCTTTCTGCATAGGATATGGCGTGTGAGTAGATTGCATTAACACTGCTTAAACATTTCAACTTGTCAGTATGGCCAAGTCGATTTCTGAAATATTTGCAGTATTTTCCCATCGAAACAGTAATAAAGGTAGAATAAATATATGCCACTGCTTTATAATCACTGAACATTAATGAATATTTTATGTCTTTTTAAATCTCCCTGTTTAATTTAAAAGGGTGAAATTAAGTCTCCTCCCTGCAATATGCCAATTATCTGTAAATCAAACAATAACTTGGCCATTATACTCCTTTTTGTTAATATACCAGAAGCTAATTTGAAAACACTGAGCAGCATTTTTAGGGAATAATTGAATAGTCCTTCCTGCCCTCTTGTGGTTGGCAACTGCATCTCACACCGAGCTCCTCCACCATTACAAAAATACACCAGAAGGAAAGTAAACTATTAATTTGTTGAAGTGCGAATAAGAGTGAAGGAAAAAAAAAATCTAACAGTCCCTGGAGACGATGGAGACAAAGGAGAGAAGGAAAGATACCACTGATTCCTCCAAATCACCAGGACTAACCAGACTGATTCATCAATCATTTGTTACAATGATCACTCTATGCTAAAAGGAAAAAAAAAATTAAATTAAGAAGCCATTAGGGAGGTAACATACAAAACAGTGCTTGTTTTGTATAATTAGACAAATGTTCAGCAACCCTTTTACCTCAGCAAATCCCCAGGGACCTCCAGGAGACTTTGCACAGACACAAATATTCACCTGTTCAGCATCAGCTGCACAAGAAGGACCAGAGAGCTCTTTTCATTTCAGCCTCTGAAATGGTCTTCATAACTTTACACACTCTCCTGGATGTAACACTTAGATACAAGAAAGGCAGGGAAAGGCTCGTGCTGGTTATGGGGTAATAAGGGTTTTTATTTCAGTTGTTTAGTGGGGAAAATCATAACTGACTTTTAAATTATGTTGACTTCATATTGTTAACACATTGACTGTAACTTGCCATTAACAACAAACAAGAAAACTTCACTGCATGTAAAGGCAGCTGAGATTGCCCTGTCACAGCTTTCTGGTTCCTTTAAGCCACTTAAGACCCACCAGGAAAGCAGCCATTAACAGAGCATAGATAAACACATACAGACAATATGTACGTATGTGTTTTCTTTTAGAATCTCACCATTTTAAAATTAAAGCCACATATTTTGATCATTTATTTCTATAAACACTCAAATTCTTTTTAGCTGTAAAGAGTGAGAGCTCAGCCCCTCAAAAATGAAACTGACGTAATTCTTTTTTATTTATATTACCCTAAAAAATCAAAACAAATTACTATAAGTAAGTTTAAAAATAAAAAGGATAAAAGAGGCTTTCACGCAGGTGAAAGATCAGAGATCTTAAGAATAACAATATTGACAATGAAAACAGTTTATGATCATTTCTCATTGTGGCACTTCTCCTACAGGTAACATTACAGAACTTAAATTAGTTCTATCTACAATGTCAGCATGTGACATGAAAAACTTCAATAAAATCTGTTCAACCCCAAAAGACTGAGAGAAGTGTCAGACCAATAATAGCAAATATACATTTAATTTGAAAAAGCAAACATTTAATCTTAATGTTTTGTAATGTGAATTTTGAAGATTCTTATTTGTAGGTTGTTAGTCATGTTTCCAGAAGGCAGTGGGTTATATGGAAAATAACATCCCA
Source organism: Sakesphorus luctuosus (assembly GCA_013396695.1). Taxonomy (NCBI): domain Eukaryota; kingdom Metazoa; phylum Chordata; class Aves; order Passeriformes; family Thamnophilidae; genus Sakesphorus; species Sakesphorus luctuosus. The sequence continues at coordinate 157,820 of VWZD01000580.1, read as the reverse complement.
AACATCTGGCATTAGGCACACCATGGAGCACTTAACCATCTCTGTTTTAGAAAGGAGTTTTAAAAAAATGCAAGGGACTGCTTGTTCTAAATTCAGAGTCCAGGAGATGTATTTGTTCCTATAGGACTTAATTCTGACGAAGTTCTCTCCAATATCACCCCTTGCTGGCCATTCCACAGAATGGCAGCAATGTCCATCATACACAAACCCACTTGGCTCCCAAGCCAGCAAGACATACAGCTCTCCAACAGCAACCAGTAATGGTTGAGGTTCCTATAAAATGGAGATGCAGCTGGTTAAAAGAAGGGAAGGCAGAGGGAGCTTCAAAGGGCTTAAAGATAAAATGCAATTTGAATAACTCAATAAACACTAGGTATTTTTCTACCACAATGCAAAAAGAAACATCCTTTCTGTATAACTTAAAAGAAAACCTTTCTTTTGACCAAATTACAGTAGTTTTGATGATCCACTTGGTTAAACAAAAAAGAGAGAGACTAATAAAATGAAGGAATATCCATCAAGACCATGCAAACCTCTTTTAACAGAGCTGGTATTAGCTGTAATGAGCCACACTTACTCTTCAGCTGTGAAACAGCACTCACCTCCTGAATGGTACTGCTTCCTGAGAAGTTGAGGTTGTACTCCCGCTGGACTTCTCGATGGGTGACAATCAGCATGAAGTTTTGATTTAATGACTCCTGCAGGGCCCTGAAATGGTTGAAAGAAAAACAAGAAGATCAGGGATAAGCATGTTATAGCTTGTTTTACAGTTAGATGCAAAAACCCCAGGGTACCCTAAACTCTACACGGACAAGCCCAGGCACAACATTATCATCTCTCTTTTCACTCTTAAATGCAAGGAAGCGTGCTGAGAATGACCAAAGGCCATTCCTGAACTCCTTCCTTAATAAGCCCTTAAAGCTCTTCTAATGTTAAGTATTCTCAAACGAGAGAGAGTCACATTATCTCCACAAACATCGGGTGTATTTAGCACTCCTAATGCCATTAATACCAGGCTTGTCAGCATATTGATGACCAGACAAAATACCAAGCTATGATGCACATTAAGAACTGATGGCAAGTAGAACAAGGCAAAGCACACTTTCGCTTCCCCAGGGTTACCTGAAGCAGAAACCAAATGGAAATTCTTCCACCTAGTTTCATTCAAAGCACATAAACCCAGCTAATTAGAACTTGAAAAGTAACCCCAGCAAAATTTCTTGTGTGGGTATTGAACATTTAGAAAAGTTAGTTCTGGTCATATTGTTATAAATGTACATTACAGAAGTTTCAATCATAAGAAATAATAATAAAAAACTTAAGATACAGTTTTTAAACAGACCAACTACATGTTTCTGTTGTCACAGACTTGGGAGGTTTGGTGATTTTCCTGGGAATAAAAGATCTGGATGTTAAAAAAGCCATCCTGTTTACTTAATTAGGTACAAAATTATGCAGCTACCTACTTTTCAAACTAGCAGGCAGGTCTTAAGTCACAGACACAGCAATTATGGCTGTGCACACTCTTCCACAGGCTACAAAACTGCAGCAACGTAGTACCAGAGCTATTGACTCTAAACAATATTTATGCAGACTGGACCTGTTCAATGGCATATGAAATTAAATTGGTCTTTTTTTTGTTATCACATATACTTCTAAGAATGACAGACTGTGATATTTTTCTCGACATCCTCCCAATTCCATGATACTCCAGCAGTCCATTCCTCTTAGCAATAAAACACAAATTCTGAATGCAGGTCAGCATAGCTGTATCTTACTTATTTGAGACTTTATTTGTTAGTTTTGACTCCTACTCCAATTCCTGATCTGCATTTTTTCTGCTCTGATGCAAGGAACTCATACAACACTCACTGGATGCTTTAGGAGGAGATGCACAATTTGCCTGAACATCCCAAGGAAATTTACCTTACTAGAATATCTTCACTCAGTAACTTAGATTGGCTTCCATGACAGCTTAATAATCACAAACTACAAGTTCCATCTCTTGTCTTTTATGTTTTTGTAATATGAAAAATACATATAACTCATTGTCAATGCTAAGTATGATCATGTGCACAAGAGATATTACGAATGTACTTGAAGTCATCTATGCTGAACGTGAAGTTTTCTGCACTCGTCGCAAAATCTTTTAAGAAAAGGCCAAAAAATCTTTAAATACTTTACAGTCCTTCAAAAGAAAGAAAAAAAGTCCTGAAAAGCTGTATGCCTGTTTTCAAAGGTAATTCTGATCTGATCGTTTATAAGTTTCACATCTCCATAACCATATTTTCTTTTGGCAAATGTTCAGTAGCTACTAAAACATCCTGCTGTGCTTTTTCAGATTCTGATTTTTTATTTGTTTTCAGCAAATACTGGAGGCAAATGACATATTTAATTGCTCTGAAAACATTAATCACAGCATATGTGAATGGCTCTGGATTCCAGACAGACTCACACAAGGCTCTGTTATAGCTAATTTTGACTCCGAAAAATCTGTCGATGCCAACTGATAACACGACTCATGTTTTCATTCTGTAATTGATGGAAACATAGAAGGAAACAGCCCAGTTCAGTCAAACCCTCAGACTCTGCAGTTATGCATGATACAGACACCTCAGTGCTACCCAAAATACAGCAGGCTAACAAAAAGCTCATAGGAAAGGTTTTCCACTTGTGACAGCAGGAAGCATTTAGGAAAGGAAAAAATACTCTTCAAACAAAGTTAATCTAAATGATGTGCCTAAAAGTTAAAAGCCTTAATTTTTGAAGTAACTAACAATTTTGACACCTCTGCTTTTGGGATTTCTAAGCAACACAAGCTGAATGTTGTTAACAAGCAAATTCTCAGTACATATTCATAGACAAGCAGAGTGAAAGAAGAGGCTGAAAATTAAGCTGGCAAAAAAAAAACAGAACTGCAAAAAACTGAAGAAAAATTGGGTTTCAAAATGTTATCAAATAAAGTGCATGGTTAATTGTTCACGTTTTCTTCTTTCTTGTTATAGAAAAATAACATAATAAGGAATATTACTTCTGCTTACACAGAAATTTAGTGGTCTATTGATCTAGTCCTTTGAGCTCCTACATCAAAATCTCACATGGTCTGACAGTTGTGAGACTTGGACCATGTCACTAGAAAGGGAAAGGAGGGGAGGAATGGTTGGCACATCCCCTGGGGTTGGTACCAAGACTCCTCTGGGGATGGGGTTGATTTGAACCCTCTGCTGCACAGCCAGAGGTGTCAGTCCCTCCCAGACTCAATTCCTCCAAATCACCCCAATTTGGGGTGTAGATCACCCCAAATTATTTGTGCCAAAATATACCACGCCCTGTATTGTGTTTTCAGCCATTAAGACTATGATAGAATTTACAATATAACAGTATCTAAAGGAAACTTCTCACTGACAGTAAACTGAAGCTTATTTTTATTTCTTTTTAGGTCCACATAAGTGTATTGAGAAGACTAATTTTGAATACAAGGCACATTTCTAAAACTTTGGCTTCATGTTTACAGATGTTTAATTTTCCTACAAATGTTATTAGTTGACTACAATCTTCCAGATCAAATATCTGCATTTAAGTGAAAAAGAAGTCAGGGCCAAACTCCAAGTCCCACTAAAGTCAAAACAGATTTTCTTTTCTCTTTTTCTTCTTTTTTTTTTTGTTGTCATCAGCACTAAGAGAATTTTATTAATCTGAGATTGAATTAGAGGGAAAAGAAAACAAAATTCTAGAAACAGGACTAAAGTAGGCCACTCTTGCCAGCACCATTTTCCCCCTACTGCAAACCTCAGCTCTCAAAAGCATTTGCTGATAGGTGATATACTACTATTGCAACTTTTTAACCTCAGCTGAATGATTATACATTCAATATTCAGCACAGCAGGCAAGGGAACCTGTATTTTTGAGCACCAATCCTCCATTTGAGGTACTCTGCCAACACTCCAAAAAGAAGTTCAAGAACAGACAAAAGAAAATAGACCTGAGCATAGTCATTGCTCTGACCAGTTCCAGCAAGAGACTTGGACATATAAAACATACAACCACATTTGTTCTATCTACAGTCAAGTGATTGCTTTAATGCTTTGAATTTTAATGCCTTTTAATACCATTTTACTTTGAAATTTCAGTCATATATTTCAAAATTTGAGACCAAAAATATATCTTTAATCAATGACCAGTAAATGCTTCTTTTCATTTCAGTTTTGTCAAATACACTCTGTATTTCCCATCAGGCAATATTTTTCTCAGATACTTTCCCCCAAAATCTCTGATTTTTATATAAATAAGTATGACACAAAGTAATTAACATTTCCATTTTAAACTTACAGATTTATACAAGCTCATGTCAACAGAAGTCCAAATTTACTGTAATTACAGATTATTTACATTAAAACAAAATAAGAAATCAGTATGTAAATGTAATGTTTGTTGTAGCTAATGCAGCAGGAGGTGGTAGATTAGGTTCAAACAGCAATCAGTTGGCAAATCTGGCTAACATGTAAATGAGCAGAAGCCCTTTTGTTTACATTCTATTGCATTTTAAACTTCAGGATTTTTAAACTGTCTCATGAGCAGATGTGAAAATAAAACATTAATCTTGCCATTCTTATGGAAGCTTTCAAAGTAACTAAAGCAAGGCACTGGTCCTGTCCAGCTAAAGAGACAATACTAATGATTGCAGCTCAGGTGACATCGATCTTAATTAAAACTCTGCTACAGTTGATAACACACAACCAGCCACTGTGGCCCCAGCATCACTGCTCTGCAACAATCTAAAGCACTCACCAATATATGGACCCATGATTAGAAAGCTGGGGGTTTGGGGGGTTTTTCCTATACACACAGATGATTACACTTCTTAAATAAGTTACAATTGCTTAGCAAAAATACATTATTTCTAATAATCTCCAAGGTATGCACCTGGGCTTTTAATGGTTTTCAACTTTCCAATGATTTATCAGATATAATAAAGTATCTAAGACTTTGTGCTGTTTAGCATAAAAAGTATAAATATAAAATACTTTATAGCCATTAAAATGATAACAGGAAAAAAATTGATAAAAAGCATCTCCCAGAATCCACAGGATAAAGAGGAGGGACAATCCGGATGATCCAACTCCATGGCCAGACTCATGTTCACGCTTTTGATGCTTCCTCTTCCATTCTCCTAAACCTGTTTCCTGAACTGGGTATTGTCAGCTTTCAAGAAGCATCCAAGGCAACAAAGGGAAGGAATTGCACACTGAGGAAATGATTCATCTACTCTGACAAAGCTGGTGCAAGGGATCTTTCCCCTTGGACAATTAAATGATAGACATTCCTTCACATCTTTCCTTTTAAGACTGTTTCCCAAAGGAAATCATGTTCTCCACCCACCTGTCCATTCTGGTAACTTTTAAAGAAATTCACTAGTTTTAAGGAGGTCTGGAAGTGTTAGAAAGGTCTCCAAGATTGGGTATAAATCAACAGGCAGGTACAGGAAAGGCACCCAAATTACCACTCACTTCAAGAAAAGCCTGCATGGCAAGTGTAGTATTTTATACTCCATCCAGCTGACCCCTGGCCAAAGATCTCAGAACGACACATGGCATATGATTTCACCTTTGCTTTGGTATTACCTAAATGCCAGCTGGAGAACAGAAGCAGGGCAGGCAGATACTCTGTGCAAGGGGAAAAATATTACACAGGTGCTACAAAACACACAAGAAGAACTGGAGGCAGCATCAGAGGTAGGTGAGACCACAGGGAGAAGGCTGAGTTACTGCAGCAGCTGGGATGAGGCAGGAATTCACTATAAATCAGATCTCATTACACCCACACCTCACAGAACACATGGTTATTGTTCTGGATATCGTGCATGGATAAGCATGGCTTTGCCACCCAAAGTTTGTGGAAGCAGGGTGGGAATGTACCCGTGGTATTTGACATTTAAATTTAATCTTTACACCTCGATTTACTAGCATGCAGTAGTAATTCACTGGGTTTCTATTACCTAAAACAGCTTTAGATAGGCCACTGATGAATGAAGATACCCTGGGAGATTTTTATTTGTTTAAACTGCAGGATCACTTTGCCATTACATTTAGATGCTGGTTTTAAGTCAGTACCAGGTTAAGTCCATTCAGTCTGTCACAATAAACTTCAATGCCTACATACCAATATGTTGGAAAAGGATGTTTCAGACACTGTTCTGCCTCAGTGTAAAGAACAGGCACAAACTGGAGTTCACAGAGCTCAAACTAGACTGTTCCTTTTAAGAAGAGCATATAGATAAAATACCACATACTGGAATCTCAGGCTTTTCAAGTATCACTTTCTGAAGATATTCAAATCACAACTATTTATCTCTAGTTTAAAATAGAAGGCATTTGAAGAAAACAACAGATGAACTCACAAAGTAAAGGCAAAGTTCTTCAACATCCATTAATAATAGATGTGAGCAAGATGCTTTTAAAAATTGTGGGTAACAATCTAATCTGAATAATAACTGACCTAACAGTAGGCAGTAAACAGTGTAACTGGGTTTGGTACATTGCTTCAATTAGATGTGTTTTGATCTGCATTGATGCTTTAATTGGAGGCAAGCCTCCCCTTTCATCTAGAATTTATGACTTCAGGGAGACGATCTAGCCTTCAAATTATGCGTGTTTAAATAGCCACTAATTAGTCATCATTTGCTATCCCAAAGCTACCAACTTTTATCTTAAAAATATCCAGAACTAATCTCCACTGTGAAACAAGTATAAACTATAAAAGGCAACAACCACTTTGATTTTACTAGCAAGTAAAGTTCTTTAAAACTATTAATCGAATAAAAAAGGCTAAGAACTGTTTTTAAACAGTTTGTTTTTATATACTTTACTGCAGTTGCAATAAACACTCTTCAGACCCCAGTTTTCTTTCCAGAATCAAAGACATTCAAACTACAATACACAGCTATACCTAGGTGGAAAATTTTGAAACTGGAAATGGAAATAAACAATTACCAGCTCCAGTGTTTTTTCACTGTTCTTCAAATAGCTGCTAACATAGAACAGCTTACTGTCCTCACACACAAACTACAGCTCCTGTTTTGCACACACTGCTCATGTACAGCTCACCACCCTCTGCTCAAGTGCCACTATTCCCTCTCTTAATGCTCCTTTATTATTGTTCTTATAACTTATATGAGCATTCTTATTTTTCCACAGACTACACGGTACTATGTACAGCACCTTTTAGTAATAGACAAAGTACTTTTAGTCATTAGGATGCCAGTTATTGATTTGTATTGATTCAAAGAAATCCCTTCAGCAGGAATACGACTGCACTTGGAGAATATTCTCCTATCTCCTATGAGGGCAGGAAGCCAACTCCCCCTGCAGACAACCTGAAATTCAGGCAGTTTGCCCAACTCCAAGCACATCCTCCTCCCTGCAATGGCTGGTCGGGAGCAGTTCCTATCCCAGGCTCAATTCCTGGGCGCCCTCTAGTGGCTATTGAGCAAAATTCCTATTTTCCTGGTAAAAAGCACATAAAAGACTGCCTTTGGGAAAAAGGGCAGGAAAGAAAAGAACTCAAAGTTATTAAGTAATTGCAAATCACTTTATAAGAGCGCCTTCCTTAAAACATTATTTAATTTTCAAACCTTCACAATATCCACTGACAACAGAAAGGGACCTGGAGGGGCTGGACAACAGCAGCTGAACACGAGCCAGTGTGTGCCCAGGTGCCCAAGAAGGCCAGTGGCATCCTGGCCTGTATGAGAAATAGTGTGGCCAGCAGGACCAGGGCAGTGATTCTCCCCCAGCAACCGGCACTGGTGGGGCCACACCTCAGATCCTGTGCCCAGTTCTAGGCCCCCCATGACAGGAAAGACATTGAGGTGCTGGAACGTATCCAGAGAAGGGCAGTGGAGCTGGGAAGGGTCTGGAGCACAAGTCTGATGAGGAGCAGATGAGGGAGGTGAGACTCTGGGGAAAAGGAGGCTCGGGGGGATCTTATTGCTTTCTACAACTACCTGCAAGGAAGGTGTAGTGACGTGGGTGTCTGTCTCTTCTGTCATGTCTCAGGTGAAAGCAGGAGAGGAAATGGCCTTAAGTTGCACCAGGGGAGGTTCAGGTTAGGTATTAGAAATTCTTTATTTCAGAATGGTTAGGCATTGCAGTAAGTTGCCCAGGGAGGTGGTGGAGTCTCCATGTCTGGAAATGTTCAAGAGCCATCTGGATGTGGCACTTGGGGATATGTTTCAGGGCTCATTATGGTGGTGCTGGGTTAGATGGTCAGACTAGATAATCTTGAAGGTCTCTTCCAATCTTGATGATTCTGTGACATATGAACACTCACTGTTTATTTCTTGAGTGTTCCAATCAGTAATAAAAGATACCTTGCTCAGGTAAAGGAAATTAATTACTTAGCCTACCTACATACATTTGAAAAGACCAAGAAGATAAGATAAAATAATGTAACAGACATTCCAGAAAAAAAATTCTGATCTGCTGGGAATAATTTACACAGATTTGTAAGACTGGTAAGAGACATTAAACAAACCAACATAATGCAGCAACTTATGCAAGGCAAGCTCTTGTTTCCACAGGGACTAGACTTCTGTTAAATTAAAGTCTTCATATCTGGGAGGTGTAAAATTCCGTATGTTCCCAAGAGGTTCATGTACCACACCACGGTTTTAAAAACCCCAACAACCCTCTTTTCAACAACAAGGTGCTGATGTAGTTCATCCCAACACTTACTTGAGCAGTGAAAACACTTTGTATTGACTGACTGCAGATTCCTGAAAGTACACATGGCTTCACAAAAACCACAAAAAACCAAATTATATAAATAGAATTTATGGCCAAAAGACTTACCCAGAATGACTCGAAGAAGGAGGAGGCAGGTCAGGTGTTAGAACGTAAAGACTATTATTTTTTGGCAAGTGTAGACTTTTTAAAACAGTCTGAGGGGAGAAAAATCATTATAAATACAAAACATTCACCAATTCTGGCATACTGTTTTATTTCTTTTAATTGTTGATCCCTATTTACATCACCACCAAATATTTTGTTTCAAGATAACTTACTTCAAATCATCCTTTTTGTAGGTGGGCCACATTATATATAAAAACAACACAAACTGAACTGATTTGTCCTGATTTTTTTTGGTAATGTTTCAGATTAAGAGTTCTTTGTGCCACCCGAGACATCTGACACTGTTTGAAACTCACAATTCTTGCATTGTAATCCCCACCCACAGATGCTCAGTTTGAAACTCTGAATTCAGTTAACTGAAAACACAATTGAAAACTTACACTATCATCTACATCTCCAGTCTTCCACCCTTTTAACAGCATTTTAGATGCAGGAATCTGAAGTTCATTTTCTAGAATATGTTTGATATCTCCTAAAGAGAAAAACAAAGAAAATACATAAAATACACACACTTACTGCTTCATTTAAAACAGTACTGAGTTATAATTAAAAAACAAGACCAAGGAAAAATTTACTATGAAAATCATTTTTAGTCTAGTTACTCTTGTAACACCCACTGCTAACAGTAAAGGGCAAGTAAAGTTTAAATTAAAAGAAAAAAATCACAAAGCATGAATGATTGGAGAATCACATGAGAATTTGGTGATCTGGACATGTATTTGGATAATTCTGCAAATGTTAGACACATATTGCAGCTGCGTGTTATCTGGAGCACCAGACTTTGCCAGCAACAAAGAGAGTGCATATTGTTTATACCAAACTCAATCACCAATAGTCCTGACCTAAAGGACTGAAACGCTAACACAGACTGTCCTGACAGCTTTTTCTAGGCTCTCCTCTCCCTGTAGTTCTATTACAGTCATCAAACAATTCAGGCTGGAAGGTACCTCAGGAGCTCATTTGGTCCAAGGTCTAATTAAACCAGTTTAGGCACAGATTCGTCCAGCTGACTCTTGAACACCTCTAAGGATGGAAGTTGGAAGACTTTTCTGGCCTCCCTGTTCCAGTACTTCACCACCCTCACAATGATGGCACAAATTGTGTCTGTTGCCTCTCATTAACATGAGCCTCCAAGAGAAGTCTGGCTCCATGTCCTCTGTGTCCTCCAGCAGGCAGCTGGAGACAGAAGTCATGTTTGGACCTCTCAGCTTCTCCCCAGGCTGAACAAATCCACTTCTCTGTGGCCCTCCTCCTATTAGCCTGTGCTCCAAACTCCTGACTGCACCTACTACAGATTAGCAATGTCTTTTTTGTACTGGGGACCTTAAAACCTCATGCAGTGCTCCAGATGCAGCTTTGCAAGTGCTGAATAGAGGGTAATAATTATTTCCCTGGTTCCACTGACTACACTCTTTCCAACAGAGCCTGGGACATGGCTGGCCTTCCTCACTGCCAGGGTTCACTGCTGATGCACCCTAGATCCCTTTTATTATTCAGTTGCTTTCTAGTCCATCAGCCCACAGCCAGGAATCAGATGGGGACACATGGAGTTATGCTACCCCAGATGCAGGACTTCAACCCTTGTTTTCTTGGAACTTCACAAGGCTCCTGTCAGCCCATTTCTCCAGGCTGTCCAGGACCTTCTAAATAGAAGCCTGGCCCTCCAGAATATCAGCCACTTTCTCCGATCAGATTAAGATTGACTTTGATCAGTTTTTTATCCAGTCCATAGCAATATGAATAGAAGAACACAGCAGCAGAGTACCTCAAAGGCCTTACTGAAGCCACAGTGACATCCACTGTTGTCCCCTTGTCCACAGAGCCAGTCATCAAATAACAAAAGGAAAATAATGCTGACTGATTAGGCACAATCTGCCTTCAGCAAATCCATGCTGGCTGTTTCAAATCACCTTCTTCTCTCTCCTATGCTCAAAAAGTGCCTCCAGAAAGATCTTCTCCGTAATTTTTCCACAGACCAAGTTCAGCAATCACAGTAGGTTCACATTTTCCTTAGCCTTCCTTTCCATGCTGATGCACTAACAGAAACCCTTCCAATCCCTCAGTGGTTTCAGCTCCACCTCAGCTTCCTAACTGCAAACCTGCACACAGGCAACACCTCTGTTATCCCTGTTACTCTTGGGTAGCCCATCACTACTTTCCACCTTTGGTGTATTTTCTTTTTGCATTTAGCTCAGCTGGAAATTCTTTGTTCTTCCGTGCTGGCCTTCTGCCATGCCTGTTCCTTCTGGATGTTGGAAGGAACTGTACCTGTGCTTTAAAGAGGCTTGAAGATCAACCAGCTCCCCTAGACCCCTTTGCCCTCCACAGATCCTGCCAAGCAGATCCCTAAAAAAGCACAAAATATTCTTTCCTCAAGTCCACAGTTGAAATTCCACTATTTGTCCTGCTCATTTCTCTCAGGACTTCGAACTAAAAGGTTTGAAACACAAGGCTGCCCTCAATCTTTATATCCCAAGATATAGAGAAAAGTTCCACATGAACTGCCTCCTACCCTACAGCTTTCACGTAAAAGTCATTAAGAAGTTAATAAGAAAAGAAAAAGCATAACAGTATGGCTGCAAAATCCTGATTTGATCAGATTTTTATGTCTAATTTCCACAGATGCAATAGTGCAATGGAAAAAAATGGAACACTCATCAAGAATTCAAACTAATCATCACTAGGTGGCACCAGCCAACACCAAATCGATTGCTAAAAACACAAATAAGGATCAAAAGCTTCAGTTTCAAAATTTCACCCCAGACAAAAGGCTGCAGCATGGAAAATTGTTTTGATCAACTATTTCTTCATGTAGTTCCTTATATGGATCTGTATAAGCTCTTCACCAAAAAAAAAAAAAACAAAACAAACCCAAAACTCTTCTTCCTTAGCAAAAGTAAATTAACCCACAGTTTGGGGAATGTCAAAAGTAACACTAAGAGTGGCATACTTCTAACATTCTGTTACAAAATGCAACAGTTTTAGGATAAAGACAATAGAACTGATAAAAGAAACCTTAATTTGAACAAAAGAGTCAAATAAAAATTGAGCAAAGAAGAATACAATGATGTTCTTCACACCAGGAAGAATTCCTCTAACCTTGTCATTAATCCTATGCACAAAGAGATGCCATATAGATTTGAAGAGGAAATGCCAAGATTATCTGCTTATTAATAGATTGCACCTATACTAATCCTGCCACAAATTACATTTTCATGCCTCAATCAATCTCCATTTGGTTTCTGAAGCAAGTTCATAAGAAAACTACATTTTAAAATAAATATTTGATAGATCACTAACCTTTACAATGGATTAGTGAAATTTTGCTTTTTTAAAGCTGCAAAGAGATTTGAAAATGGTTAGTAGCAGTGGTGGCTGCACTTTGGGGGATATTTTTTTTCTTTTTGAGGGGTTCTCTTTTGCTTTGCTTTACATTTGGATTTTTAAGGTTGAATCTTTTTAGTTTGTTTTTGGTTTTTACAACAGCAGTTTTCATGTCATTTTTACAATCCTTACCAACTGTGGAGCTGTCTTCAAGTACTACATCCACATTTCTGTCTCTGTACTCAACCCTGAAGTCGAGCATTCGAGGTTGCCTTTCCACTATTTGTCTAGATGGCACTACATGGCGAAATGCTGAGGATGAGGAAGGAGTTGAAGAAGCTGCTGTAGAATGACTTGTGGGGCCATAGGCTGGTCCATGTAAAGTCTCTCCACCAAACTCACTGAAAGACACGCAGGTAAAGAGGATTGAAACAGAACAGCTTGATAAATTCAAATAAAAGTTGGCAAAGTGAAATGACAGTATTATTCACTTCTTAAGGTCCACAGCACATACCTGTTGAATAACTACTGTCATATCTGAATATACTGTTTATTAATAATTAGAACATAACTTTCAGATCAGCAGTACTAAAATTTCAGGCCTCAGAAGTGCTATAGAAGATCAACATAAGAGGCAAACAAGCATTTAAGCAAGTTTTCAATCTAAAATTCATTCTGTATTTAATACCAGAATTATCTTGAGAAGAAGGATTAGGATCACACAAAAATTGCACCATGGCAATGACCAGCTCTCCACATCATGGGGCCAACATTTGACGGAAATGAGAATAAGAAATAAAGCTTAAAATTCTGCACCTAGATTGGTATTTTGCAACACCAAATCAGTGAAAAACAAGTCAGATATAAAAACAGATACATACTTGAGGTAAATAAGATAATGAGGGATATAAGGCAAAAAATATCTAGAAGTACAACAGTAAAGCAATGAAAATCCCAATTCTCAGGACTGGATTATAAAACAAACAACTGAATTATAAAACAAAATATATTTTTGTCACTTCAATAAATTAATTTACTTCAAGTCCAGTTATTAGTCCTATTTGATTCCACCATCCTACATATGTGACTGGCAACCTCTGATGAAACATAAAAAGCCTCACATCAGTAAAATAAGCCTCATATGAACATCACAGGAAACGAGGCTTCTAAGTCTTCCAAGCCTCCCTTTAAACCACCTCCATTTGAAAGAAAAAACCTCAAACATTTGAAACACATTTGACTATCTAATAATTTCTAAAAATGTATAAATTTCTGTGGAAGAAAGCTGTAAGTGGACACTGGATCAGCCTTTTATCCAAATCAGGCAGAACTCCTATAACTACTCCCCAGCTTCTTTCAGCCAATCAAACATTCCAGTATTTCAGATATAAATGCTTTGAGGTCAGGACTTACTAAAAGTGCTCAACACAACCAAATCTTCATCTCAATTTGATAAAGTGAACCTTACAGTAAATATATATTTAGTAACTTTACTGAGCAAATAAAGTTTTATCCTCAATCAAAAACTGACTCTATTGAATGATAACTTTAGTAAAAAGTATTGACATAGATGTCAAACCACCACTTTACCTACATCATGTACCTTTTGCCATCATTAAATTTTTAAAATAGTACATTAAGTATTTCTCTGAACAAAATCTTAAACACTATTTTACTGTCTCAGGTAGCTCAATGCCTGTTCTGTTGTTTTCAATTGCCTCATCAAGCTTCAGTGACTTCAAGATATCCAAGCATGAGTATGCAGGCCTAAATTTAATTCAGAAGCTGAAAAAAAAATCAGTAAAACTGCTTTTAGAATGGAATAACTTTATCTATCACAGTTTCTTCTGCCTGTAATTCAATTTAAGAAAAATTAAAAAAAACTCCCATGAAAGTACAAACATTTTTGGCCAGGGACAGGGAAACATGGAATATGGATGGCTTTAAAAATGTGTAAGGCAAAAGAAAATACTTAGCCAGAAGCATGCCAACCCCCAGACTCAGTAGAGACAACCTTGCAAAGGGTGACCCAACAACCAATGAATTCAAAATAAAGATTAACTAGTCTGAATAGATGTTTGAGCTGGTCCTCCACCAGTATGGGAAAAACTGAATGTTAAATCAGCTTTGCCAGGAATAGAATTTGTGGCTCCAGAAACAGCTTTAAAAAGAGAATTACATCATCTTCTTGGGATTTAGGAAACAAAAAATGTAACTGTTACCCAGCATCGTTCTCTGTTGTGTACAACTCCAGTCCTGTGTGCACTTACCTTTGTAGAATGCCATTTTCTTGTGGTATAACACCATTTATAGCTGCCTGAAAAGAGAAAGTAGATTTTGAGTCAAGCACACAGAACAACAAAAATACACCAGGACTTATGTCATGTGTTTTAAAGCGTGATCAACTTACTCAAAGTATGCCCTAAAATGCTCTCCATGCAATGAATACTCTTGGTAAACAATAACAGTCATTACAGTAACAAAAAAAATAAACCCCACACCTAAGTGAAAGCAAACAGGAATTGACCCTCAGACTCCTGTATGTGTGTGATGTGTTTCCCAGGTGGAATCCATGGGAATAAACTGCCTGGCCCACACTCAGCCAGTCCAACACTCTTGGTATTCACACACCTTGAGCACGCTGCTCTCAGACACACTGAGCTCCCTGTGCACAGCCAGGGCAGGCAGACAGCACGGACCCAGAAAATATCAGTGATGTTTCCCTGCAGCACCAGGCCTGTCTGGGGCACACCCCTGGCCAGCTGCAAACCCCTGGCCAGCTGCACACACCCCAAGTGCTGCAGACCCTTCCAGCTGCAAACCCCTGGCCAGCTGCACACACCCCGAGTGCCACACACCCCTGTACTCACAACCTGCTGAGGCTGTGCCTCCATCCCACCTACGCCTCCCCCACAGCCTGTTCCCAGCTCACACACACAAACACCACCCAGCCTCCCCAGAACACTCCTGGGCCAGGGAATTACAGAAATGACCACTCTAAATATTGAAACAACCTTCAGCTAGAAGAGGAAGTGTTTTTTAAGTAAGGCTTATGCAGTTGAATACCATGCCATGCTGTCCAGATCATCAGAATAAACAAAATATTACATATATATATCCATATATATATACACACACATATATACACACACACATACATATACATGTTATATGTATGTATACATATAACATGTATATGTATAAATGTGTGTGTATACATATGTATATGTATATGCATATATATGTGTGTGTGTGTGTATATATATGTATATACGTACACAATAAATACAAGCCTGGCCATCTGCATTCATGTTTGGTCTTATTCGAAATTACAGAGTTATTACCTATGAAAATATCCTAATGAATTCCATCTTATATTAAAATACATTATGTTTTTAAGTAGTCACAATATACCCCAGCTGCAAGTTCAAAACCCTTCTTCTGACAAAATTTCTGCTTAGTCTCTTCCAGCATTGCTCTATTCTATGTTGCAGAAAGTTTTAAAAATGTATTTCCAGCACATCTGAAGCTAAAGAAATTTGTATGAACTTTGAAATTATATACTAAGTCAGGATGAGGGAAAAGCCTTGAAAATAAGTAAGAATCTTTCAACAGTATTTTGAAGCCAACTTATTTCAGAGTGCTTTATACTACCAAAACCAGTGTTTAAATTCATTTCCTTGCTAGGATTGTTCAGATTTGAGGAGCAATGAGAGTGACACCATGTGAGCTGGTGAAGGTGACTTACACATCAGCTCCTCAGCTGATTAAACTTCCTTCTGACTATTGCTAGAAGATACAGGAGCAAAGATGTCAGAACCCCACCTAACTTCAGATTTCCAATCCTAGCAGTGGGCACATAAGGTGGAATAGCATGGGAGGGAATTTGTCAGGGAATGAGAAATTTTTTTTGAAATCTAGAGAGGGAAAAAAATACAGATCTCAAAAGACTAATTCTATTTGTCTCTGTGATGATCTTTATAATCACTGTAGAGTTCACGAGTATGTATTTGTTAGGCTTAACAGTGAGACTAAAGAGAGCTTGTGGCATCCCACTGATCCCCATTTTCTTCTGTACCAGCAGCAATTAATGCACTTCTACTTTTCCAGCTTCTCATATCCATCCTCATATGTCAGACATACCTGTCCTGTTGGCCAGAATGCCTGGGGAATGAGTGCCCCGTCCCCAGTGAAGGAGAGAACCCCAATGTTTAGAAGCTTTCAGATTTCCCTGGTACTCCAGGAGAACAAACTCATGTCCTGCAACTGAACTATTAACAGTCACCACTCATCATCTATCAGCACAATTTTCACAAACTGACAATAAAAACGTAGTTTAAGTAAATGCTTAATAAACACAAAGCTACATGTAATCAAGATTTAAATGCTGTGGTTTCTTCTTCTCCAAATACATAAGCATGATTCTTTTACTATTTCCATTAAGGCTACATAAACTCAAAAAGTTTTATTGCTGAACTCAGGTAAGTTACTATGATATTGCAATAAGATTTACCATGCATTTGGAAACAAATATTGCATAATTAATAACAAAAAAGCAGAGAAGGAAAAGGTCAGAGGTATCTACAAGCTCCAGCAACAACCCATGAGGCTGTATCAAATTACAGGGAAAACAAAGTTCCCCACCAGATCAGTTTTTAAATCAGTTTATCCACTGTGCATGGCAATAATCAGTGGTTTCTTTTTAACAACGTGTCTCATTTATCATCATTGTGGTTTTTGCAGTCATACACAGCTCTTGATCATGTTCATTTAATAAACCTCCAGGAAAGAGTAGGAGGTTTTGGTTTATTTGGGTTTTTCTGGATTGGCTTCCTCCTCCCATACTCTTCAGCAACATACATTTAATTCCTGTCAACCAACAGACAATGTTGGTTGAAAGACAAAATTATGCTTTATTTTGCATCTGTAAGAAACAGAGAGCAAATACAAGTTGTGTACCACAAAACCTACACTGATAATGACCTGCTGGCACAAGGGAATTCTCTTTATTCAGGGAAAAGAAGCTGCTTCAGCTATGAAGAAACACAGCATTGTGGCATTTCCACACTTCTGTCAAAGCTCTTGTCTCAGAGGATTAAATCAACTCAAACTTCTTCTGAGCCTACTTAGAGGGGTTAAATACAATAGAGGATCCAAGCTATTTTCTTTAAAACTGAGTAAATCACTTATTCACATCCCCAGTTTCGTAAACTTGATGACATTTAAGGGGCACAACAGTAAGAAAAATCAGCAGCAGTATTGTGTACTTTTTTGATGGGAAGACCTCTATTAACCACACTGTAAAAATAAAGAGCCTGGACACTGTTTGTTAAGCAAGATGGAAGACTAAAATGATGTAGACAGCAAATGGTAAGCAGTGCCCATGTACATACTGCATAAACATTAAATATCCATGTTCTTACAAGACAGCTATAAGTAGACCCTGCAAAGAAAAAAAGAAAAAGGAACAACCATCTGCTTTAGAATTTTGTTGGGAGAAGGTTGTGACTATAAAAACAAAATTGAAACAAGAACACATTAGTAAGGCAGGATATGTTCCAGTCTGTTCTTCCCCAGTGTCAGCCCCCTTTGAGAGAGGATCACATCTCTATGGTTATGCAAACATTCAAAGATATTACATCTTTTTTGTCTTTTCAAACAGGGATTTTTGATCCCCAGAAACAGCCTATGTCAGTAATGTATAGTAATTAAAACTTATTACACCTGAAACAATGTTAATAAACAACACATTAAATCCATTCCTGGGTTATTAAACAGAAAAATACAATGTCTGAATCTTCAACGCCAAATAACCTGTTGCTGAGAGTGAAGTGGGGTCCCTGCTGGGTATGAGGCACCACAGGTTCCACAGGTATTTGCCTGTTCTAATGCTATCACTATTTAACAGGTGAAGTTCACCTTAAATGGAAAATTACAGGGGTGCAGAAGATTTTTTCCCAAAGCCAAGAACCTCAGGTGCCTCTGTACTGTCCACATGCAAATTCTACCATAACACTGTTCAAACTCCAAACAGAGGGTAATTTCTGTTTCAATGACACAACTACCAGGCCCACAATTTATTTTAGGAGACTGTAAGACAAATTTAGCTATTCTTGATTCAAACATTTTGTTTAGGGATATCAATCACATATCCAGGAACAGCTTATTTAAGAATTCATTAAGCACTGCATAACCTGATCTAATTGGACCTGCTGTGGACCACACCAACATCCAGAAATTTCCCAGCTCAAGCATTCTGTGACTCCATCACTCAAGAGTACAGCATATCTTGATAAACATTCCTGTGAATCCTTTTTTTTTCTAAATGAACAGGAAGGCAGGAATGTGATATAACACATGGACTGAGAAGTGCTCATTATAAAGATTCAAAGTAAGAATATTTTGGGGGGGGGGTGTTTCAGCAGCACATTTCCAAATTACATATATTAAATCCAACCTTTTTGTCTCCCGCAAATGTCAGGAACAATAAAGCAATAGGGTTAATGAAAGGTTACAAAATTCATTAACTCTTTGGGCAACTCAAAACTCTGTAGTATTCTATAAACAGACTGAAATTATTTAAAGAACACTGTAAAATTTAGAACTTTTCCTCAAGAGAATGTTAACTTACACAAATTAGTCAGTTCTGACTAAATGTGACCATCTTTTGAGTGCAGAACAGTGTTACAGAGAAAACCAAGAATCGTCGTTTCTTAATAAGCTCTTGAAGCAACAATGCTGATGACTTCTCTCAAAATACACAATTATGGTGCTAACCATTTAAAAGCAATTAGGCACATCTTACAGTGACTCTCATCCCAGGGTAATGAGGGTCCTATGAATAATTATCAATAAATTGGGGGATTTTAGACAGAACAAACATTAAACTCATGAGCAGGTAATACTCAGTGGTTATCACAAAGGTTGAAGATGGGCTGGATTTGCCAAGCAGAGCTCTACATATACTGACTGAATATTAATAGGAAGGGGATTCCTTCCTCTTCACAAACTACAGGAGGGAGGGAGGTTTTAAACCTTCAGAATTTAAAAGTGATGTTTTGATGAATTTTCTTAAGAGTTAAAAGCAGGTCCAGGCAAAAGTACAGTTAAAGGCTTCTGCAATGGGTGAGGAGAGAAATCTTCCTCAGTGGCCACCTCTTGTTCCTTCCCTCTCCTTTCCAACCTCCCTAGCACAGAAGGATTTTCCTGACAGATACAGACCCTACCCTAGATAGAGACCCTTTAAAATTTCCCTCTTCAAATTCAAACCTCCACCCCAATGGACAGCAAGAGCTTTTAGAAGGCAGAATGCAAGATCAGCTTTCCAAATCGGTGCTAGGGAACACATTCCTAAGCAAAAGGAGCCAGTTCAGGCAGCACAATGCTGGAAGAAGAACCCTTGCAGAGGAAGAGGCTGTGGAGATGGAAATATTGTGCACGTGAGAGCTGCACGAGCTTCACTGAGATAAACAACCATTTCAGCTTCACACAACCAGCACCAGCTGCTTGCACAGGATTCCTTATTTAAGTTTGACTGGATTCTGTAAGTAAAACACTTGAGTCTACTTTAACAAAGCCCACGCAGAGCTTTGCATTTGTTTAGCTAAAATTGAGGTGGTTTACACTGAACAAACACAATACACCAATGAGACTCAGACACAGGGCAATAGAACTGCCACGGCACATGACATAATCCAAAATCCAAAAATGCATCAACTGCATCAACTGCTCCAGAAAGTCACAGGGAAATACAATGGTGTGACTTGTTCATGGGGCATTTCATTCCAATCCCCTGATTTTTGGTAAGTCTCACACATTCAGGTTTATAATATTTATAATTATTTTTGCACTCAATGCAATAATCTCTTAAACTACATATTTAATTACTTCTATGAAACCCAGTAAGAACTTTCTTTGATGAGACAATTCATTTACCATGACTTTTAAAAACCTTTATTCTTCCCCAAATGCTACAAACTCGGATTTTACTTCCAGTTTAAGATGTCTGGTAAGACAAAAAAACAAAGTTCTGCATTTTCTGTCTTTCCTGTTTATTTGCCTCTTCTTCCTATGACCTATTTAACATCTCCTCGATATAAAAACAGTTTCTCTCAAACCACAAATTCAGAAAGTTTACCCCATGGTGCTTTTTACACTGGCAGAAGGAAAGGCAGCTCATTGTTTTAAGAGGAAGAGGTGCCAGCACCTTGTAGGGCTGTGTTTTAAAATATAATCAAAAAATGATCATTTTGATGTTTCACACTACAAAACAAAGGAAACCCCATTTTTATCTTTGACTGACCCTTTTATCATTTAATCTTAGATTTATTTTTCTGAATACACAAGTGAATGTAACACCAAAACCTACATATAAAACCTCACTACAGAGGGCAAGCTGACACGCAAGACAAACACAACGTGGTTTTCAGTTCTGTAGAATTAAAAAAAAATCTAACAGTTGTATTTTGGAAGTATCAGACAGTATTCAGCTGTGCTATCAATCCATCCTGGTTGAGGTTCACTCAAGATTTGTTAAATTTAAACAAATCAAATATTTTTTTAAACCTAAAAGTGTAATTAAATATACTAAAAAGCCCTCCCTAAACCATCTATAACACATTAGAGAAATTATTTCTTATCTTTTGTATTTTATATTTCCACAGCACAGAAAGGGTCATTAGTATTACTCTGTTTACAACAGTCATTCCATTGCAAATAAGTCTACTCCTAATTTGGGCTAAATGTGGTTTATTAACCCTGACATACAATATTCTTACTCTAATTTTGGTGCTTTCACATGATAAATTTCTTAGCCTGAAGATTTAAAATACAATTTTTATTTGGTGTTCAAAGTAAATGGATGACAGAACTCCAAATGCTTTCTGAGAGTTAAAAAAAAATAAAAAAGGAAACAAAACTCAAAACTGAACAAATGTTATCTGGAGAGGAAAAACAAATAATTAAATGATAAGGTGTAAAGGAAAGCATTAATGAGACAAAGCATCCAGGAAAGGACCTGAAAAGTAAAAGGGAATTTCAAACTGATTGCAAACCATAAATCTGAGTAACAAAGAAACACTTTCATATAAAGCAAAACAGGAGAAGTGCAAAGATTTATGAGTTCCTTTTGAGCACAGAGTATTCCTCACAATAACACACCGGGTTCTGCCACATGCATGTATTTCAGTAACAACAGTCCATGCTCTGAAATAACGCTCCCTCCCTGTAACATTTGTTCTGACCTGCTGATACTGTGATTTGGGAAACTGGATAAAGAGTTAGACCATGCACAGACTTTTCCTGTGATCAATTTACAACAACAAAAGAGTAGAGAATTCTGGAATAAACAGCAGAAGTTTTACCAAGTGGTGCTGACAGAAACAGACTGTAAATATTAGTCAAATAGTGCAGCAGATCTGGATTAATACAATAAAGTTTTACTGAAATCAGCTGTAACACCATCCCTTCCTTCTGCCCCAAGACATGAAGATTGGACTCTGAGATTCCCAAGCACAGAAATGTGGCTCCTGAGCAGCTTTAAGCAACTACCAAATCTTGCCTGTTCCAGGCAAGTTTGAGCTGTGTTACTCTAAACAAGAAATTCCACCAAGCTTTCTGCAGAACTACCAATTACTTCAGACCAGAGGCTTTTCACAAATAAGATACACTATCACCTTCCTACACACACAGCTCCTTTGAAAACATTAACAAAAAATTATTACTAGAAGACATACAAGATATTATTTGGTTTGGATTTTTAAATGAATTCAATAATATTTAAATAATAAAATTACTAATTGTGCCCCAGTAGTAAGAGGAGCAACCTCTACCTTTGTTATTTTTGGCAGGCTTTTCAAGGCAAAGGAATGAGTCAGCTTTTTCCTGTAGCTTGTGTTGTACTTGCTGGCGTTTCCCCAGCTTTGCAAGTCTCAAAAGTATTTCCAAGTGCTAGACGTGAAGTTACACCCACAAAGTTTATACAGAATGGCAACATTTGTCCCCATCGTGGTTAAAATTTAACCAAAAACTGTAATTGAACTACAATGAAATGTCTTCTTTGCATTCTGCTTTATTTCAGCTTGCTTTCTTTACAACAAATATACTTCATGAAAAGCTGCAAAACAATAGAATTGCTAATAAAGCAAAAAATTAACATTTCATCAAAAAATGCCACATGAATACATTCATACAGATGATTCACTTCATCAGCAAGAGAGCACGCGTTGAAATAGCTCACAATTAGCACTCTAGATGCGGTTTCCCATTTCTCCCTACTTCTTTGGTGGCTTCAGCAAACTTTTTCCTGTCACTCCTACAACGTGCCTAAATGCACTAGGAAGCCTTTCAACAGTTAGATATACTTCTATAATTCTGGGAGGAAAAAAAACCCTGTATTTTGCATAGCTCCTTAATTTTACATTGTCAGTGCCTAATTCCCCGAAGTGCAATCTCAATAATAAATTCATAACTCAATGTATTTTCTTGCATAGTGAAAGGAAAGAATGTGTACAGATTTATAAGAAGCTTAGGGATCAGCACCTACCTGAGCTGAGACTCTGTATCAACAGAAATAAAGGAAATAAGCTGCTCTACCCACTCCAAACTGATTGATCCAGAAAGGGAGAGAGACCATGAGGTGTCTGCTACTCTGACATACATACATGTGTCTTAATTAATCATTAATGTCACAACTTTGACACTAATACTGCTTCACCTTCTAACTTAACAGAAAGGAATGTTTATGCTTAATATCAAAACATATTTTGTTACTCCTTAAAACATGAAACCAGACAGCAGGAGAGTCAGATAAATCAAAGGCTATGCCTGAAAAAGTATCTGTGTACTGAACTCCCACATTTCTACCCCTCTCCTGATTATTTTATGTCAATTTGAATGGCAACACTAAAATGCACAGGTTGGGGATAGCTACCTCATGACAATATATTTTTGGTTCAGTCTTAATAAAAATATTTTTTAAATCACTCATTACAACATAATATCTCTCAGCAAGTACTGTGAGGGATGAAATACCAGGACACAAGATCTCAGGACACAAAAAGCCACAGAATTAATGCAAACAGACTAAGGTCCCTTTACTGAAAAGCCATAATAACATGAAATATCTTATACAGCAGTTTCCAACTGACCTTAACTGTTCAGCCAACTGCCCAATCACTAATCCATGATAAAAGAATAATTATGCAAGATTTAGCCTAATAGTTGGGAAACCAGAAAAACCCAAGCCATAGAATGTAACCTGCAACTTGTCTTGCAGTATTTCTCCCTCCAACAGCCTGGGCTATATTGCTGAAGCTGCAGCAAGCCAGGTCCTCCAGGACCAGCTAAGGAGAGTTTATTTAAATAAAACTAGAAACTGTTCAGATAATAATATTGTAAGAAAATTCATTTTTAAGACACTCTGCTTTGAAAGGCTGATGGCTCTAAAAGATTCCCAGCTTCTGTGGTAAAATCTTTCACAACTAAGGGTCACTTGCAGAGTAGCCACAGCACTGGCACAGACGCTGGTTCTTAAATAATTTGCTTTTTTTCTCCTACTCACACAGTCCCAGCATGACTCAATGACAGACTAAACACTTGTCAAACACATGTTTATAAGATGTGTGCAACTTTCAGATTAACTAGTCAGAGTCATAAACCACAGACGACTCATACGAGCCACTTCACTATTAATGTACTCCAGAAATTTGTTCTTAAATTTGGATGTTTCAGGGCAAATTAATGCCAAGCAAACTTCATAGAAACTACCAACACAGAGGCAGAAACCTCTGAAAACAAGTATTTGTAAAACCTAAGGCAGGTGGGTGATGCCTCTGTAAAGCTACACCAATACTATCAGGCATTACTGGGATCTCAGGTGCTGCTTTTTGTTTATTCTCAGAACACAGAATTCTATTACAAGAAAAAAGACTCTTTTTCTGTGAACAGGAATGTAATTTTATTTGTCCTGTTGCTTGTTTGAACACTATGCAAGAAAAACTTAAGTAAGTGAGCTTATTTCTCTAGTAACTATATACCATCTGTTATATGAAAAGGAGAGACAGAGCCTGATTTTTACTTACTGATTGTGAAGTTTTACCTAAAAATCTTCTCTACTCTCTGGCCAGAATGAGATTTAAATGCATCACCATAGCAAAAAATACAGCCATAAAACACATAATCTCAACCTCTTTATTACCCTTCCATGAATAAAGCAGTTTTTTTCTATTAAAAAATTAAACAGTTATGAGACAAAGTAAACTACTTTACATTAACATAATCCCTTTTGTGTCTAGAAAACTATCTACTGTATTGCTAGTTAACTACGACATTTGCTAAAATCATGAAGGTGTAAAAGATACAGATTTCTTCAAAGAGACTGCAAAATTATTTCACTTTAACAAGAACCTAAGGGTGTTCATCCAGAAGGAACTTTGCCCAAGCTGTATCAGTTTTATCCTGTGGGAAAATTATATACCCATCACACACTCCTTCAATCATCAATGTGACAATTAGTCCCTTCTGATGACTCAAACTCCAAAGCATACATGAAACAGCACTACAGAAAACACATTTAAAGCCATGACTCTTCACTGGTTAAAAATATTCAAAGTACTCAAAAGTTTTGGACACACAGGTTAGCCATTTGCAACCTTTATTCTCCCTTTACTGTTTGTTTCGTCGCCCAGCTCAGAAGGTGCATGTTGACCCTGAGATCAGCTCAGTTGGTTAAAACTTGGCTGTAATAATGCCAAGGTCATGGGTTCAATCCCCTGTGTGGGCCAAGAGTTGGACTGGATGATCCTTGTGGGTCCCTTCAAACTCAGAATAGTCTGCGAATAGTCTGGGACATTTTTTCTTGGTTTTGCCTCCACCTAATTTCACAGGTAGTTCTGTTGACCACTCTGTGATGTCTAACGAACATTTCACAAGTCTGGAGCAGAGACACAACAGGATCAGTTTCCGTCTGTCACCCTTGTCGAATTCCTGGGAAATCAATGTCACGATGGCAACATACTTAACACCTTCCTGCATCCCTTAAAGTATCAACCAGTGCAGTTATTAAAAGTCTCAGAAAGCAGCAGTTTGGCTGTGGTAGAGCCACAAAGAGAGGGCTGCCTTGCTGCTAGCAGAGGTGATCTCCTCTCTTCCTTGAAGCACCTCCCTGAGGTGACAAAGCAGCACATCCATCCTGCATTCTGCGAGTAAAGAATCTTAATTTCCTCAACATGTATTAATGGTGGTGTTTGGGGGTTGTTTTTTTATAGATGAATGTTCACACAGCTATGGGGAAAGCCATAGCATGACTACAACTGCCTAAAAAATCTGCACATTTCATAGTCTTCCACACAGAAAATACATGGAAGGAAACATCTGTTTCACCTGAGAGTGAGGCATTTTAAAGTAAATAAAAACAACTAATTTAATAATCATGTTGTTTTTAAGAATTAACTAGTCATCTTTGCTACCCCCGTGCTGGATGAAACACACAGCACACATCTGAGCTTACTCAAGACACAGAAATGTCACTTTGGAAACTGCAAAAAGCTGGAAATACAGAGCATGAGAAATACAACAATTTTTTGCAAGCAGGGATCTCTAATTTAACAAAAAATACGTTAAAGACTTCAAAAAGGGATTTCTATAGTTCTTTGTAAAAGAAAAGTTCACATACAGTTGTGTCCTACTAGGAGAGATTCACGTTGCAGTTGGAGGCACAAGAAACCTGCAGCTCCTGTATTTCCTGGAGAACAGGCACCCTACCCATGGGACGCCTGCACCAGTGGGATGCCCAGCCAGCAACACTGCTTGGGATTACCTAACTCAGGGCATCCTCCTTCTCTCACTCTGCTGGCAGCAGGGCCGTGAATGCTGTGCAGGCAACTCTGCAGTGACAGCAGCAGAAACTACCTCAGCTGACAATAACATGTTCTGCAGGACACCAAGATCCAAAGAGAACACCAGTCTAAACCACAACTTTAAAAGCTCCTTAAAAAAACTGGGATACAAACATCTGCTTCCCACAGGCAGATGTCACTGTTCATTTGATCACAGGAAGAATGTTACCAGTGCATAGACAAGTCCATGTTTCTCACACTGAAAATCCCTCAGATCTAGTCCTAATGAGAATAAACCCTGAACTTCTCACTAGAACAATACAAGATAAAATGTGATGAACATGATCACCATGATGTGAAGTCCTGGTTCCAGCCACTGAAACACAGCCTGCTTGCAAGGAAACGAGAGAGCTGCTAAACATGTGACAACGCTGTCCCACATTTAAGGAAAACAAATGGCTGCGTGCCAAACTTAATTTATCACCTCGTTTCTGGAGGCAGACTAATTCCAATCAAACAAAAACCAAACCGAGAGATCCCACATCAAAGGGGAAGCAAGGCAAACCAGAGAGAAAAAGAGACAAAAGACGAGTGTATTAGTTTTACCAACGAGTGCTGAAATCTGCTACACGTTGTAAACAGAAGAATTAAGTTAATGGTTAGAAAGCAGTAAGAGATACAAGTAAGAGATTGTTGGTAACTGGCAGGACCCAATGGCCTCGGTTTTGCCATGAATCCCACGGAAATGGGCACCTTCTAGAGAAATAGAAAAATTGCCAAGTCCTACTTCATTTTTCTCAGTTCAATTTTTTTGTTATTTTTGATTTTTTTTTACTTTTTTTTCCAAAAGACATTCTACAGAAGGAGTAAATATAAATATACAAAATTGGTACATATAATTAAAAAAATCCTATCTGAAAATAGCAACTATTTTTCAAGAGGTTTCCAACCAAGATGTGAAAAACTCTCATATACTGTGTAAGTTATTCATTCAAAACTAAAAAGTATAGTTGAAAGTTAAAGCTTTATTAAGACAAATCAAAAGTACAGAATCACTTTTTGTCAGCTGATTCTTGGAACCTGAGCATGACAGGAACTGCAAGTCATCACATCTCCAGGTGCACTACACTGGTGGTTTCACTGAAGTTATACCGTGCTTTGATCTCCCACCAGAATAGAGAATAACCAAGCCAAGTATAGCAGGAAGGCACAAAGGTCATTTTGAAAATAAAAACTGGATTTCTTTTTTATAAATATCATCATTATACACACATTTACAAGTGAAGTGAATATGGGATAACAAACATCCCCTCTGTTGCTATTTAGATGAAATTTATTTTCTTCTCAAAGCAACATTAAAGGTACCTATGTTACAATATCTATTGGAAAAGACATGAAATAAAAATAATTTTAAACCAGTGATCAGAAGTAACAACAGAAATGGTCACATTGGAAAAAGTAGAAAATTAAGTGTGGTGAATCCTTTCTTTTCATTCAAAAATCCTATTCTGATTACCAGCTACATTTGAAGGACCTGAGTTTTTCATTAAATCTGTGAAAGGCAGAGCAGACCAAGCCTCTTGCACAGATCCCAGCACTGGATTCAGGAGAGCACAGAGCTATCACCTGTGCAATAACCTCACACACACCAAGGTCCACACTGCATAAGGTCCAGCAGATTATAGATTCTTGCACTAATGAGTCATTTCCTTTGAATATGTACCATCATCATTCCAACAGACACATAATTAGGATTTCCACACTTTTATTTTGTTGTTTTTACACAAAGTTTAAGACATATTTATAGCATCTCATGCTAAAACAGAAGGTCAGAGTTCAAACGGGCAAGCTCTGAAGCCATCAGACTTTACAACGGACAGAAATTCCCAACTTCTGCTTTCTCAGACGTTAAAAATTACTGCAAGTTAATAGAGCTGAAAGAAATGACGCTCAGGAAATAACATATCAGCAACCCTGTGAGGCTTAAGAAAGTTGGATCCATTTCTAGCAGTACAGTTTCATAAAGATGAATTGCATTATCTCTGTTGATCCTCTGTATCTCCCAGAACATCTGAAACATTTTGTCTCCCAGCCTATAATAAGCCCTGTAATGAGGCTGCAGTGTCCCAGCACAGCAAACCCCTGAGCTGCTCTAGATGCAGGAGACCACCACAAAGGCCAAGTCACACGCAACAAGGGGGAACTAATTATTGACAAAATTAGACTTCATGATCTCACCAAGTAATTTGTATACTGTTACTGCACATGAATTCCTCTGCAGCACTCTCATGGTCTATTTGATTTTAAGCACTTGAACAAAGCCAAGCAACCAAATATTTATGACATGCAGTTTCCTGTACTGCTTCAAACAGCTACAAACATGATTTGAACATTATAAAACAAATACAAGACATTTAAATGTCAAATTATTTAGGACTAAGTTGAAGATAAATAATTGGCAGTCAATACTGCCTTAGAGGATCCCATATAGAGGAATGGAGATGAAGACTTCTAATTGGGGGTGAGTAATCTTTTTAAGTTTAAAAATAGGAAACTGATAGTTCAATTCTAAACTGGAAAGAAAATGGAATTCTGATTAATTCTTAATAAAAGAACCAAAAGTGGCTATTAGAAAAAGAAACCCAAGAAAGGAGTTCCTCATGCATAACCCAGGTCTGGCTTTGCTTAAGAGTAAAATGAAATGTCCAAAAGATACAAAACACAGTAATGTTAGAAACAGAATTAAGGTTTTGCTGAAGCTAAAAGAACTGTAAGAGGATAGTTAAGGGGTAGTTAAGTTTCCAACGGTTTTTCACACCTTTGGAGGGGGGTGGGGGGTCTTGGGCAGGCTGCGAACCGGGCCAGAGTGTGAGTCCCCAATTCCTAACCAATACAAGAGGGGGTAGGGACCTTTCAGGGGGAAAGGAGATAAAAAGTTCTGTTTCTTTTTGTTCTGGGTCTGTCTCCTAGGCCAGAGGGACATATTGTTAAATTAAATTTGTTAAAGAAAAGTTTAGTTTTGCTTTGACAACTTTGTACTCTTTAAATGTTATTGGTAAAATGTGAGCATTTCTCATAGTAACACTCACTTAGGTAAGAGTAAAGACATTGGTGACATTTTAACCCTTAATACTAAAATTTAGCAAGACCAGGAAAAAAACCCCAAACGGATAAAATAAGCAGCAGGAATATTGCTTCAGTGCAAACAAAGTAATCCTTAGCAAAGCTCACACAAACACAGAATACTTGTACACAACATAACAAACTTGTTTTGTGAACTTTATAACCTCTGCTGTCTCTCTGCATTCTGATGCACTTCTCTGTCAGGATGTACTTCCCTGTTTCTGTTTGGGATCCTTCTGCTTTACAGCTGACCAGGACTACTGGCTCTTGGTTGTTTTGACTGAAGTCCCAGAGAAAGAACAATGCCCTTGAGCTGAGTGTCAGAGAGTTCAAGAAGCCAACAGGTGCCCCAGGGAATCTTCCACCTGAGTCCCTTGCACAGCCTCTGATAGTACATGGCTTTTTTCCCCAAACTGGAAAATGGAATTGAGATACAGACAGCCTGAATGAAAAGCAGGTAAGCAATCTGTTTGAGACAAGGACTTCCTTAACTTATGGGTTTGGTTTCCCCCCTATTGCTGCAGGAGTGCCCCTGAACTTTGGTTGATGACATCCTAACTGGACTTGCTCAGCTTGCTAGTTCATACTCCCCTGGGTCCCTTCCTGAAAATTTCCTGGTCAAATACTGAGCTCTCATTTTACTTCCAACACCATGGAAGAAAAGGAATCCACGTTTAAAAGCCTCTGACTCAGATGCACAAATCAAAGTAAAATTAGAGATGACAGTGATGACGTTCTTCCCATTTTTACCTACTGGGAGCCAAAGGATGATGGAGAAGCCCTTACCCAAATCATCACTACTTCACTACTCTCTTTAGGATCTGTGAACCAAGTCCCTGCAAGTTTTGTTTTCCTTACAAATCAAAAAAAAGTTTTGTTCTGAGTTGAGTGACATATTTAGTGCCAAAAAAAAGGATTTTTTTAATTTTCCATCTCAGCTAAAACACTCCAAGACCTTTTCATGAATTAAAACAAAGCCCTCTCTCCTCCCCAGTTTCTTGGCTCTGAATCTGTACTTGACTACTATATCAAAGGTATAAAAACCACAACACATACACAAAAAAATCCCACCACACATGGATCACACATTGTAATTCCAAGACAAAAAATGCCACATTTCTCATAAGTCATGAGCCTTTCCTCAGGTACTTCTGAATCCCTAACAGAGATGTTTGATTCTCTTAAGCTAACAGCAACTTTTCTTTTTACAATCATATTTCTTTCATCTTCTCTTTCTTCACTCTTCTGCTTCTATGTCCCTGCTGGATTAGCATGATTTGGTTTTTATTCCCTTTTTAAGAAGGCGGCTGCTTTTAATTAAAAGGAGCCAGTGTCCCACCACTGCCACACCCTCAGGGCATGTTCTTCACTTATACTCTCCCCAATATTATTTTTTTTCTTTCACAACTTACCATTTCCTTTTCATAGACACTCTTCTCATTCATCTTCTGTTTAGTTCCCAGATTGATGTACTTTCCTCAAGTACCTCTTGCATCCCTAATCCTCCATCCTTTCTCACTTCCCTTATGCCTTTTTTAAGCTTGCACTTTTGGGTCATTACTTCACTTCCCACTATATTCCATTTCTAGATCATTTAGTAATCACTAATAAACTCAGTATATAAGAATATTCTCATTGCTTTAGATATTTCACTCTCTGCTCATTCTGGAGTCTCAGAAGAGACTTATCTGTTCTGACCATTTTTTGTTGCAGTTCTCTCATTCAGGTGTGAAAAACTCTGTGAGCATTCAATGTAAAGCAGACGATTTACAAACCTCCCCAAACCACATCCAACTCATTTCATGTATTGTATTGGGAACTTCACAGTCTGAACAGGATGCATAAGGCTGTTCCTCACCTTCCAATAAACACTTTAATTTTCAAAACAGCTCATGCAACAACAAACTACTATGACAAAAAGAGTTGTAACTCTACCACTCTGTCAACACACAGTTGGGTTTTTCTGTTTGAAGCCACAGCTGAACTCCTGCTTATACCATGACATGCTGCAAAACAAAGACTCTGTATTCATTTTAACACAGAGGTCCAAGTGCTGGGAGTATGTGCTGGTTCTTTACAAGAGGTTACAACATTATATGTGACGTCAATCAATTTGCCTTAAAAGAAACACAATATTCATTTTAATAAACGCCATTTAAAACCCCACCCTCACCTCTGTGATAATTAGTTTGAAATTATTAAAACATTAGAGGACACCCTAAACAATATGCTGGGAATGCAATGTGGCAAACAGCTCAAACTGTCTCCATAGCCAACCTGGGAAAATCCAGTAATTTTTATGATAATTTGGACTGGTCATTCATTTGAGAAAGAAAAAAAAAACCAAGAGAGAGCAATAAAAAGGAGGAAATCAAAGGGATTACAGTTTGAAGGAAGATCACTTGACTTTTTAATTTTGTTCTATATTACACTTCTCATCCTTAAGAAAACTGATGAATAGTTTCTTTATTTACAAATTCTATGCAGGGTCTTAAAATACCTGGCCTATTTTGCTTGGGTTTATTCGTTTTCTCCTATTTTTCTGCACATTGAACCTTGTTACAAAAGAGAGTACAGGTTTTTTTTAGGATGAGTGTTTGTTGGGTTTTTTGTTTGTGTTTAATGGTGTCTGGATAGGACCAAATCTAAATAAGTTATGGCTTTAATAATCTGACTCAATTCTGCATAACCACTAACAACAGAAGAGTAACTATCTTATTTTTAAACTAAAAGCATATGAAAAATTTAAGAAGTTGTTTCATCTTCCATTTCTTACACAGGTACCTAAATCCTCGATATCCCATGTGCATATACACAAGAAGTCTTCTAAAGAATCACAGAATCGATTGGGTTGGAAAAGATCTCTGAGATCATCAAGTCCAACCCTTGGGCCAACTCCAGTCCCTTTACCAGATCATGGCACTCAGTGCCACGGCCAAGCTCAGTTTCAAAACCTCCAGGGATGGGGAATCCACCCCCTCTCTGGGCAGCCCATTCCAATCCCTGAGCACTCTCTCTGGAAAGAATTTTTTTCTGATCTCCAACTTTAATTTGCCCTGGCAGAGCTTGAGCCCGTGCCCCCCTTGTCCTATTGCTGAGTGCCTGGGAGAATGCTACCCTTAATACTTCTTACAAATTGATGGCAAAAGGCAACTAAACACAATATGAAATATGGATTTAGAGGACAAGGAAGAAATCAAAAAAGCCTGAAGACAATCAGAGCAGACCAGGGTGTAGAGAGCAGGCTGTACAACCCAATGTCATGTCTAGTTGCCCACGAGGCTTCAACAGATCAGAAACAGCCTGCACAAAACAACCTGCTTGCCCCAGCCATAAGAGACACATCCAAACTTGAAATAAAGCCACCAGCTGTCTCAGCAAATGGCATGTCACTGTTGTGTGGGGTTGATCTATGAAGTCACTTTCTTAGAATACTTACCACTAAATCCCAGTTATTTTGTTCAAGCAACGTTATAGCTTCATCAATATTTTCAATACCAGTACAGGCCTAAGAATAAAAAGAAGCAGTAAACAGAATTAAAAGCATTGATCAAAATCGGAGTATTACTACTTACAATTTAATTAATCTCAGCAGGATGACAGGAAAGGTATAGGTCTTTCATTTGTTAGGAGAGGATAATCTAGAAATCAGATTGCAAGTTGTAAACATCAAACATTTGTTCTACCAGAGGATTCTTGTCTAACCTTGAGCAAGCCACCTAGGGAAGCAACACCAAGTAGTTACTGGTAAAATTAGGACAACAGTGCTGGCCCATAAAGGTGTTTTGAGAATTCCACACTCAAAACCAGGAAGCACTCACACTGCCTTAAAAGGGAGCACAAAAAACCCTTAATACTTAAAATGATGTTTGAAATAACTGCAATACTTTGTCTAGAGCCAGAAACACATTATATAAACTTTGCTGCCTCTACCATTATCTCATACCCTTACTCACTCTGGGTGATACTGAGTGCAGTGCAAGAGGAAAAGATCAAGGCAATTACAAATTTTTGATGATCAAAGTGACCAACCTACTACTGCATATACAAATGGGCACCCCTTGTGAAACTATCTCAAATTAAGACTATATAATGAAGTATTTCCAAGGTTTTAATTTCAAACAAAAGGCTTGTATATTGTTCTAACCCTATACTCTGGCTTTACCTAGTTCAAGAAATCTAATACAATAGCATTTTTAGGTACTGCTAACACCCCACTGAACTATACTGTAAATTGAGCTTAATTCCAAATACAAGAGCATCTCTACTCAGCAAAAACTGTGATGTAGCATCCTGCTGCCTTTTTTTGATACCCACACCTTTTCAACTATTCAGCTTCAGCAGGCAGAGCATTGCTATTCATTCTGTCACATATTCACTGCCATTCACATTGAAGGATATCAGATAGATTTCACCAGAGAAGAAAAAAGGAAACAGTTAAGTTTCTTTATGGAATTTATCTTTCATCCTAACCAAAGCTATGCTTTGTATTCAAGAACACAAGAGGAGCTCAGAGTTTTACAAGATCTGAACCATGATAATGCTCCTTCTGCTTTACCACACAGTGATATAAAACATTTATATAAAACTGATTTTCAAAAAAGAAAAAAAATCAAACCTTTTAACAGTAATAATACAGAGCAGCAGCAGCAAACAGATCAGCTTTCTTGATTCCAAAGACATATAGTCCTGTTTCCCCTTCATGTGATAAGAGAAGGAGGCTAAACAGACTGTTTTTTCCTCACAAGACAAAAACCCATCAGATCATGTATTTCCCATGCTCTGACTTTTCTCCAAGTTTCCAACAATGAAGACATAAAAAGAAATCACAGAGAAAGGCAATCCTCTCTTTCCAAATTTAATACTGAAAAATTCCACACTTACAGAGCACAACATGCAATATGTCAACACAAAATGGACCAGCTCAGAGGACCACAAGGATCACAAGATAAAATCATGGAGAATTTTGTCTGCAGAGGGGAGGCAGCAGTTTCCACTGATACACAATGCTCTCAGACCAGAATGGTTCTCTCTGCAACAGGACAAAATTTCTTTCATTGGTCACAGCTGTGTTAATACTGAATGTCATTCACTTTGCATCGGGAGTGCTAAAAAATCATTTTGGTCTTCCAAAGCATCATTTTTCTTTCTTTTCCATTACTTTTTGCAGTTACTTTCGAAATTGAAAATGAGACAACACCTCAACACATCACCTAGCAAACGCTTATATATTTATACACTTTTATGACAGGTAAGCTTGAGGAGTGCAAGGCTTCAGATTGTCCTTTCTGAAATGCCAGGAGGGCTCACACTGCCATCAACCTGACACTACAACTCATGTTGATGCCTCTGCTGCAAAGTAGTCTTACTATGAGAAAAAGTTTTGCAGAAGTGACAGTCTGGGATTCTGTTTACATTGAATACACTTCATCTGGTCATTACAGGAATCAAGAGTTCCTATTTCTCAGCCCTGCAAACTCTGCACATCCCTTTGAAGAACTGCGCTGTGTTCCAGCCTCCAAAAAGAACTTGACTAACAATGGGTTGTTTTCAACCCTGGGCTGTGCAAATGAAGTTGAGGAGATGGAACCTCGAATTCAGGGTTCAAATACTGGTTTAGGTGCCTGCTCTTCACATCAGCCCTGCGGCTCTGCAACTTGCAACTGTCCATAGGCCCACTCTCAGCCCATACTAACTGCAAATCAACTCAGCTCACTTTAGCACACTAAATGAAATTACCTTACCCTTCTGCCAGAGCACACAGTGAAAGGAGTTAACTCATCACAATGAAGGCAGAGTAATTAACTAATTTCACTTCCTAAATCATCCTGTTGGTGATTTACAGTCTCAAATAGAAGCCCACCCTTGTTCTTTTAGCAATGCAGAGTCACTGAGTAACAAGAACAAACAGGCATAAACACCGACTGAAAACAAAAATCATCAGAACTCCTAACACCTAAGACAAGCACTTTCAGTTAAAACCTTGGCACCATTTCTAAAATCCCTTTTAACGTTTGATTTTGAGGGGTTCTTAAACTAAAACTTCACTTTACAGATGGACCATTTTTGCTAGTTGTCAATAAAACAGAAAAAAAACCATTTCTGAATTACAACAGTGAAAAATCAGTGCTACTTATGAATGTACCCACAAAACAGACATTCCAAGATCTTCCTCAACACCCTGTTAAAGCCACAGTTGCAGCAAAATAAGATTCTTTAGAATCTCATTATTTCAGTATGTCAATGTTCAGACACTACACACAAAATACAAATCCCTGTATCAAGTCATAAGCCATTAGTAAGACCAAAAATCCCCACCAACCACAGACTGAAGTTGCTTCCTTTTAACTGCATCATGTCACGCAAGATAAATTAAAGAAAACCATTTGGTTTGCATGTCTTTGATTTCCCGAAGAACTTCGGCACACAAGACAGGCAATCACTCACTGGCAAGCGTGACATGATGCCAAAGACTCTGTAGTGACAAATCAGTCCCAGAGCAGCCTGGTCTGCTTCTGCCTTTGTTTTCTTTAGGGAAATGCACACAGGAAACCAACAGGTTCTGGGAGCAACAGAATTAACCAAGTCTGGTTCCTCCTGGGTTTGTCTGTCATCCCTAATTGCAAAGGCTGATTTAAGCGTTTCCTATGACTGAAATACGTACAAGAGCTTCTTTTAATGGACTTCTTTCCATGTTACCTGGCTATATTTTCATTAAATTTGGAATCATTTCATTGGTACACATCCAGTGGACACCTGAAATCTTAAAGCTATATGCACTCCTTCCCTAGGAAGGCAGACTGAAAGACAGGGTTTAATTATTTACGAGACAAAGACTTTTTTTTCCTAATGTTCATGTCTTTCATTCTATCAAAGCAAGAAACAAACAAAAATTTACCAGGGAAAAGAAAACCTAAAATGTGCAGACAGAAGGGGAAAAAACCCTTTGAAATAGAGCAAAGTAGATAAGACCTACAGAGACAAAAATTAGGGATCCTAGTTAACTGGCCCAGTACCATTATCAGTGTTACCTAAAAGAAGCAAAGCAGTCACTGAGGAAACAATTCAGTAGGAGAAAAGTTGGAGGGCAGACAGACTTCAAGGCATTTGAGACAAACCCAGGAGCTGCTTCCAGAAAGCTGTAATGAAGGATGACAGACTTCTTCTAACTCCCTTGCAGGGTGGTCCGACCCCAGCAGCTGTAACAGCTGGATCTGGGCTTTGAGACCCTCTGTGACCCCCCAGCTCAGCAGCACAGGCTTTAGCCCACCTCCACATTCCAGGGAAGCAGCTGCCTGTCCCATCTGGCAGCAGCTGCTCCTCCTGCACCTGCTGCAGGGATCCAGGCAGTTGTTCCACAGCGGAGCTGGAAGGGCCAACTGCTGCCCCAGCACAGAGAGCTGGGCTGTTCCTCCTGCACGAGCTGGGGCAGCCCCAGGCAGCTGCTGCTGACTCAAATACAGAGCCAGGCTCCTGTCGCCCTGACAGACAGTGGGTGCCAGTTGTTGCACAGAAGCTGGGAGCAAATGGTATTTGGCAGCAAGGCAGAATCCACCTCACCTGTGGCACCATTTCTCTTCTCTCCAAGGCAAAACACAGCAATCAAAAGTATCCATAAGGCCACATTTGGTCAGTAGCTGGATATGGAGGACTTAAGATGCCTGTCTCCCTCAGCATTCCTGTTGAACAATTCCCTATTTCCTTTGGCTACCAACAGTAGCTGTTTTCTCCAAAAAGGCACCATCTCTAAGCTAATCCAAACTAAGCCTAAAACATTTCACACAACAGGTTCAGGCCCATTCAAATCAGGCAGAGAGATGGCTGTGAATTACAAGGTGCATCACTCTCTCCTATAACAGTCAGACTAAAAAAAAAAAATCTCGCTTTGTGCCTAACTAACCTCCCCATGCACTCTGCAGTCAACATCCTGCAGCAGTTTAGAGCAGATTCAAATACAGGTACCACGCTCAGTCCACAAAATCAAAAGGATAAAATCAAAGACTCAGCTCCGGGTACCCAGAAGAACGACAAATTTAGACAATTGATCTCCAGTGTAGAGTCACACCACATATAAACTACAGACTTTTTCCCCCTCTCGCTAATATATCACATCAAGCTACCGTGATTCAATCTGCTGCCTAGTCCTCAGACATCAAAACAGCTAATACAGACTGTCCAGTGCCAGATGAAACAGGAGAAAAGAGCTTTGTGTCATCAGCACTTTGTTGCAACTACAGCTCAGTCCCTCACTTCAATATTTACATAAAGCTACAATGCCCAAAGAAGCAGTTACATTAAGGCACCCAAAGATTCAACAGGTCAGATTACCTAAGAAGAAAAGCTTTCACTCTTTGAGGGTCTCCTACAAAAGCCCAGGAAGTCAGTATTAATACACCTCCATGCACCCTGGGAAGTGCTTACTTTTGAAAGCACCAAATAAATTTTTATCACTAGATAAGGCAACTCAACTAGAGTTAACTCTATTCCATAAAGATATATGAGGTTTAAAAAGAAATGCTGGCAAAGAACACATATTGTTAAAAATCATTTCACTATCCCTTCAATAACTTGCTCTCAAAAGATAAGAGAAGCTATGAGCACGAAAAACCCTTCCTGAGTCCAGGCCACAAACCAGACAGACAGCTCAGTTTCCCAGGTCAGTAAAACAACAAACCACTCAGAGCTGTTCTCTGCATATGAGATATAGCAAAAGATATTACTTATCTTCTTGCATGCTTCCCCTGCACTATAAGCAAAATTTACCTCGCTGTTTCATTTACCTCTTCAGTTACAGTCAGACAGATCAGTTCACAGACACACTTCAACTCCCTGCCAG
Organism: Sakesphorus luctuosus; assembly: GCA_013396695.1. Taxonomy (NCBI): domain Eukaryota; kingdom Metazoa; phylum Chordata; class Aves; order Passeriformes; family Thamnophilidae; genus Sakesphorus; species Sakesphorus luctuosus. Next base: position 119,793 of record VWZD01000580.1, on the reverse strand, counting down.
ATTCTGTGTATCTCCAGAGTTCACAGCCTGTCTAGGCACTTTGTTCCAGTGCTTTACCACCCTCATTAGGCATTTTTTTCCTTGTATTTAATTACAATTTCCCATGCTGTAACCTATATCCACTGCCTCTCACTCTGACTGTGCAATTCCAAGAGAAATTTGATTCTGTACTGTCTCCTATCACCCACTGCACAGCTGATCCATAGCAACTAGATCCTCCCTTAGCCTTCTCTTCCAGGCTACACAAACACAGCTCTCTTAACCTCACCTTTCACACAAAACATGTTCCAGCCTCCTTCTCTCCTAGGTAACCCTTCACTGGACTTGCTCTACTTTGTCAATGGAGGCACTGATACTGAACTCAGTACTACTGGTAGTAGTGGCCTCACCAGTACAAGGTGAAAGAATGGCCTCCCTCCATCCCCTCGCACAGTAGTGCGGCCCACTGTGTGACCACTACTTCCTCAAGAAGAATCCTTAATTCCCTTTCTAAGCATTCCTAACATAAATCAGGTTTCTAAATGTAGGGTTTTTAAACAACTCAGCCCTGAGGTTTCTGTTTCTAGAGGCAAACACAGTAATGTGCTTCCTTTTCCCATCTATTATGAGGAGAATGGCTCAATAACCAAAGATAATAATTTAAAGGCTATAAAGCACCAAGGGCATCTACAGATTGTATCTGCTAGAAGTCCACTCAAACCCAAAATATTTAGGACACTAATTCACCTAAGACATACTAGTAAGTCAAAAAATTTTCTTTAAATTCACACATACACTGTTGCAATGGCAATTAATTCAAAGCAACTGAAACAAAGCACGACACTTGCTCCCCCCAAACAGGTGAAGTTAAGCCAATATGCTTAACCAAGCTAGTAAAGGTTTTAGTACCCTAATACCAAATTTAGGATCTATGTGTAACTCTCTTGTGGGCTATCAAGAGATGCAGCATATTCAGACACTCACAAATGAGATTTTTTGGTACCTCAGCTCTTCTCATCCCAGAGTCCCACCTGTCTCAGGACCTCCTCCACAGACTGCAACACCAGCTACACAGATGTGCCTGTGTAGCATCCCTGCTCATTCTAACCTTTCAACAACCCTACTGATGTATCAAGACTGTTCTTATTATGAGTCATCCACAGTTATTAAATTAACTTTTACTTCTTTCTGTTTCAGACAAACACTTAAAAACAACATCCAGGCCTATCGACTGAGACACAGACTGAAAGGTCACCTACTGCAAGCTTCTAAATGGAGAGATAAGAATTCTTCCCTGTTTTTACATAACTCAGCAGACCATCTGGTAAAAATTAAGCAGATTCACCAGCTGTTTGTTTAGCAAAAACAAGCTAATACATTTACCAGTATCAGAAATTAAGAAAGGGTTTTAGACAAATATGTCAGGATAAAGTTTGCCCAGTGCATTTCAACTCCCACACCCCACTATTTACAAGTTTCATCGTTCTACTGTCTGAGCACCCCCTTAAGCAAAACTCTGAAGTAAAGAAGCATTAGTCTCTTTCCACAGAAGGAAGGGGAGGGAGAAGAAAAAATTGTATTTCTGAAGGTCACAGAAGACATTTCAACCTACAGCTACCAAGTAGACAGGAGTGAACTTTGCCCACGCTCCGAGTCCAAGCCTTGCGAACAAAGCAGGCAGGGGACAAAGTCTGAACTGGTAGCATGAAGCTCTAACCACTTCTCAGCAGAACCAGCTAACTCGGCACCACACTAACCACTTTCAAATGGTTTCCAGCAGACTGTGAACACTCTCAACACTCTGCTTCCACAATACCACGAAGGCACAACCCTAGGAAGTCTGCAAGCTGAGCCAAGACATGAACTGAAGCCTCCCCAGCCCCATGCTAACACTCTAGTATTTAAGCCACATGCACTACATACAAAGAGCAGTGGTGAAACTGAATTAAAAACCAAACCAAAATGAAAGTCAGTACCATTAATTAGTACTCCGGACTACCAGACCCATTTGTCTTTCCTGAGGACTGAAGACAGCCCTTACCCAACAAGCTACCAAAATGTTTTAGTTAGGATTATCCCAAAGTTTCTGTGTTTAATACTTTTATTAAAGTATCTCAGCGAAGCTAAAACCCCGAGATATCCTGAATCATGATCATGTTGCTCTTACAGTACTTTATACATTACCACATAAGAAGAAAAACTGATGGAAAACAGAAAAGAACTGCATGGATCAAAAAAACACTTTTTCTTACTGGGCATTTGCAGCCATCTCCTTTCTCCTCATTGTCTCAAAAGCAGCAGAACTTTAAAAACCACTAAAGAATAAATAAAAGCCACCTTCTAGATAAACACATAAAGGAAGAGTACTGGTCCATACAAAAAATATATTACACAACATTCCACAAACACTCTTGGGGTTTGTGAAGAACAGGACCACAACGAACAGTCACGTCCTTCAAAACCTGGAAAAGGCACTGTCATGGTTTAACCTGAACCAGCAGCCAAGCCCCTCACAGCCACTCATTCACTCGTCCACCAGAGGGACCAGGGAGAGAACCACAAGGGTAAAAGGTAGAAAACTGCAACTACATACAGTTAGATAATTCAACAGGGAAAGCAAAAGCAGTACACACAAACAAAGCAAAGCAAGTTATTAATTCACTGCTTCCCATGTGCTCAGCCATCACCAGGAAAGAAGGGCCCCATCACATGCACCAGTTTTGGGAAGACAAATGTCATCCCTCCAACCATCCTCCTCCCCCTCCTCCTTTCCTCCCCTTTAAACACTGAGCATGATGCCATATGGTCTGGAACATCCCTTTAGTCAATTGGGGTCACCTGTCCCAGCTGTGTCTCCTCCCAGTCTGCCACCTACCCCCAGCCTCCTTGCCAGCGTGGCAGTAGGAAAAGCAGAAAAGGCCTTGGCTCTGTGTAAACCCTGCTCAGCAATAACAAAAACATCTCAATATTATCAACACTGTGCTCAGCACAAATCCAAAACACAGACCCATAACAGCCACTGTGAAAAAAGTAACTGTACCCCAGCCCAAACCAGCACAGGCACCCAAAACAGGGAAAGAGAAGAACACTCAAATCCCAATGAAGCACAGGTCATACCATTAATGCAGGTCAACAGGCACTGGGAAAAAACCCAAACATTTCTCTCAAGACATAAAAATTAAATAAGCTTTTAAAAGCATCAGGACAAGAAAACCTGCCAGTGGGATCAAAGGAAGAAGGCAGTAGAGAAATATTCAAAGAAGGCAAAGGCGTATCAGAAAAGCTACATGAATTCTATGCACTCATATTCACTAGAAGAATTCAGGGACCATCCTATCCAACAGCTGCTCTTTACAGAAAACACTCTCATCCTAAAAGCTCGGTACAGACATATAGAACAAACCACTAGGATCTGATGATAGTCCCCAAATTTTTAAAGGAACTTAAATATAAATTTTTCACAGCAGATTTTTCTTACAATCAGCCTTAATTTATGATCAAATCAACATCACACTCTCACAGTACTAAGTTTTTAGTGAATTTTATTGAGGTACAAACCAGAAGGGGTTTTCTACAATTCAAATGAATTTGACTTCTGTACCATAAGAAATAGAAATTCCAATAAAGTATATAGAATAGATTTAGTATGTACATACACACAACATACTGAGGAAAAGTGAACACAGCTCCTATAGAGCAAACTCGCTTATCACAAAACTACTCAGATGTCTCTGAAAAACACAAGACTAACTCAAGCTGACAGTTTATTTCCAAAGTTTTACAACAAACCCCATAATCAAGCTTTTAAAATGCTGACTTCCAGAAACTAGGATGAGGCAAATCCATTCACATTCTGTTCCCTTCAGCTCTTTGCTAAGGACCAGCCACTGCTGCAGATGAGACATTAGGCCAGCTGGGTCTTCGATCTGAGCTGATATGGCACCTTTGATATTTGCTCACACAAACAACCTGACCTTTAAAAAAAAATAATAGATGTGACTCAGTTTCAGTGTTCTTGTCTTTACAAACTGTTTCCTGCAATATCTAAAACATGAAACCTGTATGAAATAACCCAAGGGCTAACGTACTCTCTTCTAGTTTCAAAATGTCTCTTTAAGAACTTCAGGTTTAATGAATTATCTTTTGAAAGCAAAATTACTCCTGTGGAACAAAGACCTGCTTAACCAGTTAGACACAGAGGACCAGTAGATTTCGATAGAACAAACAACATGTAATGCATACAGTGGGGCTCTGATTTCCTCCTTGAGCCGTTTCTTTTTACAATTGCACATTATCTAGTCAACTCTAAAAAATGGGCCTAATTAGTAGGTATCAATCCAGCCAGTAAGCATGTAATTTCCTTCCTCCAAATGATGAGGGGCAAGTAAAATGTTAGGTACTTCCCCAAGCTTTTTATTCTACTTCCTACAGTAGTTAAAAGAAAGGACTCATCTAATGGCTGCCCCACATAGGCACAACCTTATTCACTGAATAGAAAAATATGCTATGTAGCTCCTTAATAAGCTACTACCTCTTACTTCTAGTATGGAAGTGTATGAAAACTAGGCTTGCAATGGTAACTGAACCATAAGAACAGCCTGACCAAACAAAGAGGGAAACTACCCTTCCAGGCTTTCCAGCTGCAATGTAACATTCTCAAGATGGCAGGTTCCTTAAGACAGAGCAAATGACTCAAATTCTCATCCTCTCCCACAGCTCCTTCCATACAAAAATACAAACTCTGAAAGTGTGTTTACTGTAAATGATCCTTGTTTACCAAGAAATATTGGCCACAGGGTATTTTCAATATGGCAAATAATTTTCACATTACCTTTCAATGAAAGCCCATTCCTAGCCTTTGGGAGTACCTATAATTAATAATTTCTGTATTATCATTAGCATTGGTTGTCATGGCATTTGAAAAAGGATCCTAGAGCTCCCACCTCTCAATCTGTTTCAGTGACCTACTAACCCAAATACCTATATGAATGGGCTGATGGAAATGGTGACATGATTACTATGATGTGAAGAGTCTTTTCAAGGTAATTGAATGAAAAGAACAGTCTTTCTTTCTAAAGACAAACTGGTGCTCCACTGGTAAATTATTTAGGTTCCTACAGCTGGGCTGTAATGCACACAAATCAGAGTATCCTCTTCCTTCTCTATAAATGTCAGTATTTCTAATTAACTCTCTCTCCTTATACAGGAGAAATTAGCTGGCTTTTCCATTAACAGCTATCAGTGGAAATAGTCAAGCTGTGACATTTTTAAAAGGACACCACTCTTACTCCATCTTCTTATTTGTGAGTGTGGAATCCACTTCACCTTCGGTTTAAAGGCCAGAGCAGTGACTAGTAAATGAACTCAGCCTCGTTCTGATGAACGTGATCTTCGGGATTACAACTGAGCCCGAACGTACCTAATGAGATGAAACTTCAGAAAGCCACAAACAATAAATTAACAGAAGTGATGGCCTTGGTAGCAGTCAGTGAAAATGACAGTAACCAAACTAAAACACACTAAGCATGCAGTAAGCTTTTATCTTGTCTCTTGGCCCTAAGGCCATTAACAGCAAACAAACCCAATTGTGTTCCAAACAAATGCTGTGTAATGCACAAAACTACAAGGTGATAAAAAGGAACAAGGATCAAAAGGAATTCTAATAAAAATTAACAGGCCTCAAAGGTATGAACTTGAACATCCTACAGTGTCCTGAAGTCTTCATTTGAACATTGAAAAACAGCTCTGTTTACTATTGTAAAATCTAGCTAAAGATACAGTAAGCTCTATCCACCAGAACAGGCGAGGTGAGGCAGTGCTGCGCACCAGGGCATGTGACTGTTGGAAACCCAGCAGAGTCCACTGTTAACTGAAGATACCCAGTTTGGGGGGATGAATAAACAAACCTGTCTATCCCTGATTTCTGATCTCTAGAGTACTGGATTTCCTTCCAGCTAACAGGGAGAGAGCTGCAGAGCTCAGTTCAGCGCCCACTGCGTTCTACTCTACAGAGAGGCCACACAGAATGGTTTGGTATGAGCAAGACTCAGGTTTTAAGCTCAGACAGATCTGAACACAAATAAATCCATAAATTTAGGGAGACTTTCTGATGAAAATGTAAGCCTCCAAGAATTTTAAATCTCTGGAAAGTGTCATCCAGCTTGTGTTTCAACTTTGACTGGAACTCTCTTCAGCACCTCAACTCTCTTTTGTTGAGGATCTTGCTCCAAGTGAATTGCCAAACACTTCATTGAAAGTCTGAAAAGAAATCAAGAATGGTCCTTTCTGCTCCAGTGTCTTAATGACAAAACATGTCCTTTTTGTTCAGAAAACAATATTAAGGACATCAACTTTGCTATTTGTTCAAACACCATAGCGGGTGGTTTACCCTTAAAAGAAAATAGTTAAAACACTCTTTCCAGCCTCCAGCATAAGTCATAGTCCAGGGCAAGAATCAAGGGTAGTGGCTTAAAGCTGTTCCTGTATCTGCCTCCCCCTTTCTCACCCATCAAATTTTCATACTGGCACTAATTTAAAAGGACAGAGAACCTGAGCCAGCATGCCAGAAGAAAGCAAAGCCCCCTTAGCACCTCCAGAAAGGTAAATACACACCTAAATTCTGCACACAGACTGCCAGACAGCGAAAACTGTGTGCACAACAGAGATAATCTTCTACAGGGCTGAAGCACACAACACCAAAAAAACCCCCCAAAATTACCAAACTTTAAAAATATATCTTGTAATTTATTTAATGGCTGTGTATTAACCTCCAAGTGAACAGATTCTCCAGTCCCTTTCATTTTAGCCATTCCAGAAGGAAAAAAGCAGTTTGAATTATGGTTAAATCTTAAATAAACAAACAAACAATAAGCTGATGTATCATTGTCATGGTCAGTTTTACAATTTAAAAAGTGGTCATTTAGCATGCTCTCTCACTTCATTGTATCAATGGCAATGAGGGTCTTCCTCCCCAATTCCCCCTTGCTCCTCCCACAGATCTCTGTTTTTATGAAAAAGATTGACAGAGTTGAACTTCAAAAAAAAATTTTTTAAAAGGTATTTTTACACACACATCTGTGAATCACACCAAAGTAGTCTATTACCCAGTTAAATAAAATTGGAGGGAAAAAAATAACATCACTTGGTTTCACAATGAACATGGATGAAACACAGAGGGAAGAAGAAAACCGTTAGAAATCTGTTGTCTCAATGAAAGCAACGTTTTTTGAGTTTTGCCATTCCAGTCTGAAGTCTTCCCAACTGACAAATCCTGAGCCATTTATTTATTTGGTCAATGAAAAAATGTGAATTACATGAAAAATTTCCTTCTGAAGCTCAGTGTGCCAGATGTTCTCACAATATATGGACACACAGGAGGCAGCAATTCCCTCAATACACAACCCTTAGGCCTACTCTGCATTTAGAACTGTTGTGAGCACAATCACAGAGCATGAATAAAGTGGTCCTATAGGTAGACATAATTTATAATGACTAAGCAACATTCTCGTTAATTTAAGTCTCCATCCTAAGAGAAGCTGTAAAAACAAAAGTAAAGGTGCTAACATGCAAAAACATCAACACCTGACACTTCTGCCAATACTCAAAATTGGTTTTCATTCCTGAAGTTTGACTATATCCATTTAATGAAGTTTGGTGCAAATAAAGTTTGCAACTTAAAAAAAGAAAAAAAATATTTTCTTTATAATGAAAAGTGGACCCCAAACTGCAGAGATACGTTTGTATTACACGAGTACCTGGGTATCCCAGTGGAGATGGAAGCATGCTGTGCACTTAAACACAACAAACCGAAAAGAACAGTGCTGTTAAAAAATTGGTAGAAATTATATACTCTATTTTCCACCCCCGTATGTGAGGTATATTGCAGCATCACTCTTTTCCCAATTCACATGCAGCTACCCTTTTTGAAGGATTTCTGCTACAAACACAAGCTGCTGGATTTCTTCCTATGCAGTTTTTCCTTTATGCCAATGACACTTTGTGGAGAAATTCTGAATTGCATTTAGTAAAAAAGTAAAACTTGTTTGTGCACTCAGCTCCACCTCAGCTACTTCCACTGAAAACAATCAGACTACTCATGCACAAAGCAAAGCTCCTGCATAATCTTTCCTAAGTGAGGGCCTAAGAAGGCAAAGTTAGACAGGTTGCTCATACAGCCCACATGCATGAATACATACTTTGTGCTCCCTGGGTAGCACACAGTAGCCTCATTAAAAAGGAGAGGAAAAGAAAATAATTATAAACCACACAGAACAGGCTTTAATTGTTTTGAGACATTAAGCAAAAATATTCTGGCAGATCAGTGTGTTTTACTCTACAGTTGAAGTATTTCATAAAATTCAAAGCTTTTATGCATATGTATGTATATATATACAAAATACTTTTTTAAGTATTTCTCTTTAGTACCTCAGAATGCAGAAATAACCTGTTACAACAATCGGAGCTAAAAAGAAAAAACAAATGTAATACAAGTTCCTGCCCCAGCTGAAGTCAATGGCAGAATCCACAATGACTTCGAAAGATACAAAATAAATCCCTGAAAACTTCACAAAAGCATCACACATTAGCATAATTATGATTTCACTGAACTTTTTCTACGGGGAGAGAAAACTCTTTCAAGCTTTAGAAGCTCAAAGACCACTGATCTATCCCTCTTAAACATAACTTGGGAAGGGTGAGGGTGAAATGGTGATGGAAGTTTCCCTCTCAATTTAATTCAGCAAAGATCAGCTGAACAAAACTACAAAGAACTGCTTTTGAAATTTCCACTGTGTGCAACATTCTTCAACAAGATACCTCACACAAATATAGAAGATGACAGCAGAACTCTGAGAAACACATTTATTAATTAAAAGGTACAGAAAATATAGAAGGGAAAATCAAGCAGAATTACCGTGCACATGATGTTTTATTTTCCATTGTAAATTCTTAGTGAATGAGTTGGAAATTCCATTAAGTATTGAAAAACTCAACATCCTCTACTGTTTTGTAACAGTCTAAAGATACAAGGCCTAATAATGACTGACAATGTTCTTTACTAATCTGAAGCTTTAACAGCATGACAATTAACAGTTCAGTGCTTCAAAATCAGGTAGACTCTTGATATTATTCTTTAAAAAATAGGATGAAACAGAAAACCAAAGCTGTCTGCTGACATACAAGAGGAAAAGGTTTGGGTTCTTTTTAAATAAGCATTGGTGTATGATAAAATATTTCCTGTGTCCTAAGTTCAGACACATTATATCACCCACCCTTCACCTAAAACTGGTTTCTGTGACTCCACTGCCCACCTGCAAGTTTGCAATGATACTTACTTGTCTTCATGGTAACAAACACTGCAGTTGCTGTTATACTTTTATTAACTGGTTTCAAAATCCAAGCACAAAAACACTGCAAAAAGCATGGACATAAAAAATGCATAAAGTGTAAATCTGCATTGAAAAATCTATTAAAAAAATAATCTTACATTCACCAGTCAGTAACTCCATCACTTGGAATTCCCGAATATAATACCAGTATTTCAGGTAATAATGTGGGATTCCATAAGTCTGTCCCACTGGTGTGAGTGCAGAATTGGGGTCCCAGTTTCCTTCTACATGGTGTGTTTTTACTGGAAGAATTCCTTTAAGAAACTGCAGCCTTAAAATGGAGATGTCATTCCTCATGTACACAGAAGTATCAATATAGTAACAGTTGTTAAGCATTTTAATAAACATGGGTGTAAGATATTCGGGGCCAGAAAGTGCCAACACCTCCCTGTTATCAGCTGGGAACTCCACATGTTACATCAGGGAGATACCAGATACCTTTTGCAAAAGAGGAATTACATAATGCATCCTCCACTCACCCTACCTGTAGCTCAAAAGAAATACACACACAGTAAATGAAAGGATTAAAAAAACCCCAAAAAACTAAATTAAATAGTTTTGCAGCTAAAAGCTGGGAAACAGTCTTTTAAGATGCTGAACATATAGATGGCAGTTTTATAACTCAATCCAAGAAGACCCAAGAGCTTATCCATGTAAGAACAACAACTGCAAATGGATAAAGCATAAAAAAAGCCCATGGAGTGAAAAGCAAATATTAAAAAGATATATTCAAATGTTGTCTGATATCCTTCCAAGCTGCTTTTGTTTCTTCCAAATGCACGTACTCGCTACATTTTTGTTTACCTGGTCTTCAAAAAACAACATAGAAAAAAGCAGTATTAAAAAGCAATATACTGAACAGATTAACCAGGCTCCTGAACACATCACTTTTACTTACAGAAAAACTTTACTCTGCAAATAAAATTTAAGAGTCTGAAGTTAAATTACAACCCCTTTTTGTAGGGAGGAGGAAAAGTAACAACTTCTAAGGGCATATTCCTCCTTTCTACACAAACATGTTGTTGTTTGGAATGGGGTGTGAGGAGTTCTCCTGTCATCCCAATAGTCATAGGCTGAGGCAACCATGAAGTGAGTGTTGATGCTGGAATGGAAACACCTCTGCTCAGCGCTAATCTGTGGTACCAGCAAGTGATTCACTATAAACACTGTGACAAATCATGAGGAGTGATGAGTTTTGTGTCCTCCCTGGCATTCACCTCTTCCAAGTGAGCCACCTCGCAGCTGTCCCAGGGCCTGGGTGGTTACACGTAGTAGAACAAGCAGAGGGGATGAAAAAGCTTTTGTTTTTATTAATTAAAAACTGAAACTCTCAAAGTTAAAGAAGACATTTTGTTCATGCACCTTGAGAGAAGAGGGCACTTGTTCCCCGTTTCTGACAAATAAAAAGAGAAGGCGGGCGAGAGCAGGAGCTCCGGAGGGTGGGCTGCACACCCACCGCCCCCGGCCCTCCCCACAAAGAAGAAGCAGCGCAGCAGCGAGGAGAAAGAGAGAAGCAGCGAGAGGCCACGGCTGTGCGGCGGCGGCGGCTCGGAAATTTACCTGGAAATCAGCCAGTATCATTTCTCGGTCCATGTTGGACGCCATTGCAGCCAGCTGCGTCCCGGCTCTGCTCGGACGGCGCACCTGGAGCCGCTGCGGGCGCGGAGGACGGGGCAGGGCGGCCGCTCAGGAGCTCATGGAGGCGCCGCGCTGTGCTCGGGCTCCCGCGGCGACCCCGGGCTGCCCCTGCCGGGGCGGAGGAGGGCGGCAGGGCAGGGCAGGGCAGGAGAGCGGCGGGCCGGGCGCGGGGCCGTGAGCGGGCAGCGCTGCCTCAGCCGCGGGGCCGGGGAGGAGGAGGAGGCTGAGGAGGAGGAGGAGGAGGAGGAGGCTGAGGAGGAGGAGGAGGAGGAGGAGGAGGAGGAGGCAGTGCCGCTCCCCGCCTGCCTCCACAGCGCCTGTGTCGCACATTTTGCCTGTCATTGAGGTCGCAAAGAGGCGCTTTGCGGCCGACACGTGATCGCCCGCCTGTCAAGCGCTCCCGGGAACCGGGGGCGGGACCGCGCCGTGCGGGGAGCGGGTACCGCGGGCACCGCGCCGGGGAGCGCCGCGCAGCGCCCCGGTCCACAACGCTGCCCGCCCGGAGGGGCCGCCGGGGGGCCGAGCGAGCTGACACAGCCGCCCGTGCCGGGGCTTGGCGGCTCCCCAGGCCCGACGGCGCCGCGGGGTGTCCTGGATGGGCTTCGGCGCCGGCTGCGGCCTAAGCGGGTCGGCGAGGACGTGGCCGCGGCCATCCCGGGGCGGTGCGGGGAAACACGGGCCGGTGCGGGCGGAGGGCGGCCTTGCCATCCCATCCCATCCCATCCAATCCCATCCATCCACCCATCCATCCATCCACGGTGCCCGTCTCCCCCAACAGCCCTAGCGTTGTGCCCGCTGAGGTCCCGCCCCAGTCCGAGCTGGGGGCACGCACCGGGCCGGGGCTCGGTACACCGCTGGTTCTCCCCCCGCCCCGTCGTGCCCCGGCTTGTCTCCAAAGGAAATGCGTTTTTCACAGGTTTCTGAGCCAACGGACCCTGATCTGCACAGTGGCACTCGCTCAGGCTTAGCACTCCAGCACTGTAAGCTGCAATTCTATTATATACCGCAAATAAATCTGCTTTAAATAATGCAAATCTAACTGTAATTAATGCTTTCTAAGTCTGCCTCCTGCACCCTGATGCAGTTCGCCTACTCCCTTAGCAGTGATATTAAACACGCATTTGGACGCCAATTTGCTAATTAGTCCAACATGTTTTGCTGTGCTTTGTAGGAGTGTCCTGTGAGTGTCATGTGTGTCGCAGCTATCTGAGGTCACAGATGAATCATCCCATCTTCCTATCAGCTAATAAAACTACATTATGATACCTTTAAATCAAGACATTTTGCCGGGTTCGGGAAACGCGGTTCTTTTATTTTTTTTTCTCTTCCATCGCGGGGATTACAGGCGAGTTTCTCGGACCCTGCGAGCTCCCTGCCGCCGCAGCCGGGCTGGCCCGGGGCAGAGCTGCGAGGAGCGCCCGGCGCGACCGCCCACGGTGGCGGAGCCCGTCGTGGGGGAACACACGCTGAGCGCGAACAGGAAGGGATGAAAAGTTAAGCCGTACCTTCAGGAGAGTCCGTGTTCCCAAGAAAAACCCTGGGAATTGCCTAGAGCCTGTTTGCGGACGCTGGTGGGGAGAGCGGGCTCCAGGGTGCCCCGGCTGCGCGTCTGGCGGCGGCGTACCGGCTCTCCGGGCGGACTGACACAACACTGAAACGCCACTTAACTATGTGAAGCCACGGTGTCAGAGCAGCTGGATTTTTTTATTATTATTTTATCGTGTTGCTGCTCTAGTTTATGTTGGCAGGGCTTGTCAAGAGGGTTTTATTGCCCGCTGACGTTAGCTTAACAATTCGGGCTCCCCACCACCGACCGGAGGGATGGTAAATTAATTGCCCTCACACCTGCACTTTTTTTTTCCCCAGTTCGATGTTACAGACAGTTCTGTACTAAGTACAAGGTATGGTGCAATGCCAGGGACAGCCTATGCTAAATTACAAACAAATCCACCCACACATTACTAGAGAGTAACTATAATAAAGGCTGAAAAGCGAGTTTTAGCAATTGGAGTAAGGCCAATTAATTCCTGGCACGAATTTGAGCTATAGGTATGTTGTCTAGATTAGTTACACAGCGTTCACGTCTATTACAGTCATATTTTAAATAATGATATCTATATTAGATCAACACAGGAAGGATTTGATCCAGATCGTGAAGAAAAGGTGAAAAGCTGCACGTGCCCCACATCGCAGGAAGTTCACGTTGGTGTCACAGTGAAAGTTTCTATTCACCTTCTCAAAACCCCTCGCTCCAAAGCCACTCGAGGTGCGTTTTGTTTTTCAACAAGTGTCAGACAAATTAGGGAGGTACTTATCTTACTCCTTGTAATTCCTGGAGATAATATCTCCCTCCAGAAGGTGTTTTTTTTCTGCTGATTCGTGTGCCGATTGGGACAACACTTTCTGTTTTAGAGGGAGTATCTTTATCGCTCATTAGAGGAAATAATCGGGATTAACGAGCTGCAAAGACTTCTGACAGACCCGCACAGTAGCGGAGGCTTGATGGCATTTTCTGTCTGGGCAGCTTTACTTGCAGGAGGCCTGCAGCACTCCAGCTACACTTTACTTAATTATTTTTGCTATGTGGTGTGATTAACAAAAGAGGGGAGCTTTATTCTGAACCATAAACCAGCAAAAATAGTGTGAGATTGTTCTAAGACTTGCAGGTCTTGTTTTGCAGTAAGTTAGCAACAGGAAACACCACCAAAGCCTCTGGATTTTAGGCAGTGATTAGTCACAAAATAATTTATAAGCCATCTGACTGAATAATCCAAGTTTTGCAAATATATTCCTTCCTTATGCAGAAAAGCAACTATATTTGAATAGACAGATGCTCTTTATATACATGTATTTCTAGAGCTAACTTTGAGGTAAATTCATATTTTTGCTTACCAAATGTAAAAAAAAAGAAAAGAAAGAAAAACACTATTAGTTCAGGATGAGATTGCCACGATGAGGCCCTTATAGATACAAGTGTTTTCCTCCCCCTTTATGGGAGCGGGAGTGGGGGTCAGTTGATAAATTGAACAGAGTTGCTTTCCCTGCTCCCTGTAAAGGCAGCTCGCACACTTGTCACCTTTGTATATTCACAAACAAGTGTGGGTGGGAGAATCGGTACAGAAAAATTTAACTGCGAAGCAAAAAGCAGCCGAAGGTGAGAGGAGATGTAGACGCAGAAGTCACACGGGATTCGTTCATCACTCACAACCAGCTCTGTCTGACGGCGGCAGCCCCGACTCGGGCTGCGGCCCCTGCCCGGCTGCCAGCGGCAGGTTCCCCCCGCAGGGCAGTGCTGGAGGAGATGTGCCTGCCACAGGTTCCCTCCCTAATGCACCTCCCCGAGCTGCCTCACGCCTGTTGACATTCAAAATCCTTTTCCCGTGGCGTCCACGCACAAAACAGACGTGCAGACTGCGACCCATGGGTTACGTGTGCTTATCAGGGAGCCATGACATTGTAGCTTACCTCTCGGAGGGTTTGCTTTGCAGAATTCAGTCCTCCAAGGGTCCCTCAAAGCTAAAGCAATCCGGCCATTAAAGCAGTTTAAGGCACTAAATACTGTTAGGCAGAGTGGCGGTGACATCCCCGTCCTGTACTATCCGCATTTCTTCGCCCTGCGAAGGAAAAGCGAAGCCCTCGCGTCTTCTCGGCGCCTGGGTGCGCTTTCCCCTCAAAATGGCACTTTCAAATCAATCAAGGACACCAGAACCTCAGGACGCAGGGAGTGCCGCCGTGGACGGTCGCCTTCCACCGTTAAGACAACTTGACATTGACCCTTCATCCTTGACCTTGTCCTCGGGGAGCGGAGCCCGCGTCGCTGCCGGGACGGCCCCGAGCGCGGAGCCGCTGCCCCACGGGGCGCCGAGCGAGGGCGGCGGGTCCAGGGCCGGGACCGGAGCCGGGTCCGCTCCCCTCGCGGGCGGGTGGAGACCACCGGGCAACAGCTTCGGGCAGCGCCGCGGCGGAGGCCGCTCTCCCTCCCGCCCGCCGAGCTCCCCCGATCCCGCTCCTCCCGCCGAGGCGCGGCGGCTCCCGGCGCTAAAACCTCCTTTTCCTTTCATTCCCCCCCACTCTAGGCCTCGGCTGCGCTCCTCCAAAACAGCAGCCGGGCTGCGATGGCTGCGGCGGGGCAGTGCCGTGGCGGGGCTGCGCGGAGAGGGGACGGCACCGGGCGCCGCGGAGCTGCGGCGGGGCCGGGCAAGGGGCGGGCGGCAGCCGCTGCAGGCCTTCCTGCCCGAACTCCGCCGCGCCTCCTTAAATCTCTGCCGTTAAAATGTGGGCGGGTGTTTCAACTCAAAAAGCGCTCAAATTTTTTTTCTTTTCAAAAAAAGCTGATGAGGTTAAAAAAAAAAAGAAG